>VDFB02369052.1:0-25988 GCA_007258455.2 Sequoia sempervirens | reverse complement strand
AGGGATGCAAGACAAAACTTGGGCCTCCTCATCCGCAGCCCCTTGAGAATCCTCCCTAAATAGGGAATTGAAATACTGCACAGCTTCACATGAAATATCCTTAAAAGAGGAAAGGTGCTCACCAGTGTCATTAACAAAAACAGAGATGGAATTCCCATGGCGCCTGGCTTTGACCGAATTGAAGAAGAAGGCCGTATTTTTATCCCCCTCTTGAAGCCATTCAATTCGAGCCTTTTGTTTCCAGAAGATTTCCTCCCGTAATTCACACTCCTCCAGTACTTTCAGGGCCCTGGCCTCCTCTTGGAGAAGATTGGCAGTCACACCATCTTCCCTAATCATCCTCGTAATACCGTCTAGCTCAGCCTGGGCAGCAACCTTAGCATGAAAAATGTTCCCAAAGCACTGACGGTTCCATCGCTTAAGCTGATATTTGACAAATTGGAGAAGCTTAGAAAAAATATACATTGATGTGCCAAAAGCGGGTCTACCATGTCTCCACCATTCAGTCACATAGTCATGAAGAGAGGGCTCACGGAGCCACATAATCTGGAACTTGAAAGGGGGTGACCGGGAAACACTAACTGAAGAGACAATAAGCTTGATAGGCCAATGGTCTGACCCTCTCTAGTCCAAAATTTCAGAGCTAGAAGACCACAAACCACCAACCCAAGAGTAGGACACCAGAAACCGGTCAAGTCTTTCAGAGATGCAGTCATCCCCGATCCTCCGATTATTCCAGGTGAATTGACCATTAGAAGGCTTTACATCTATTAGGTTCAAAGCAGATATGTTATCCTGAAGAAGCATCGCAGAAGGCTCCAACCTTGCAATGCCACCTCGCTTCTCAGCCAACTCAGAGATAGCATTAAAGTCACCAGCCAAAATCCATGGAAGAAAAGGAACCATACTCTGAACAAATCTAATATGATTCCACAAGAGTTGCTTACCTTGAAACTCAGTAGGCGCATAGATATTGGAGAGGAGAATAGACTCCCCAGTCTCAAAACAAGAGGCAATCATTGAGATAGAGGACTTACAGGACATCCACCAAAGAGGACGGATCTTCCGAGGATTCCAAAGACAAGCCACTCCACCCGCAGACCCTTGAGCACCAATGCACTGGCATTTGCCGCTTCTCCATAGCTTAGGAGATAAACCAAGCATACATTCCACAGATAACTTAGTCTCCTGCAGGAACAGAACATCAGGAGATTGACTTCTAACCAACTCTCGAACAGCCTTTTGTCGAGGGCTGCTGTTCAAGCCCCTTGCATTCCAAGATAATACAATCATTTCAACGAGCTTGAGAAGTGTGAATCCAGAGTCTTAACCGACCCTGACTCCACCAATGTTTCCCCAGCTAACTTAATCTTTTCCATATCCTTTTTCCTTCCAAGCTTTGAAGTTTTCTCCCCCAATCCTTTCTTGATATCCTTTTGATGGAGACCCAAAAGAGAAGGAGAAGACTTGGTATTCTTCCCCGCATCCATTCTTGCATGCAGAGCCAATATAGTACCATCTCCCTCATTCTTCTTCATTTCAGCAGCAGGATCCAACCCTACCTGACCATCCATTTGTAGGTCGGTCACCATTTGCACATCTCTTGTAACTTGTGTATCCATAGAGACCTCGAGAGGAGGATCTGCATGTTCCGAACACACAATACCCTGATCCAAATTCACCAGTCCCGGATTCACTTCCTGTTGGCCAAGATCATCCAAAACCTCGAATCTGTTAAAGGAGTCTTCATCTTGTCTTTACTTCAAGGTCCTCTTTTGACCTCGGTTTCTGTTACGATTTCTTACAGGGACAAAGCCATCAGTACCAGTCTCATCCCCTGGAATGGGATCCTTTCCCTTATCCTCCCTAGGTGGGTTGCGATCAGATTGGGAAGTCGGATGCACCACAGGTCTAGCCTTTGGACATCTTCATTGTAAGTGACCATATTCATGGCAGAGGCGACATCGAAATGGGAGAGTTTCATAGTCCAATGACTGCACCCAAGAGTGAGGACCCACCGACATATCCAAAGAATCTGGTAATGGCTTACTTAAGTCAATTTCTACACAAATACGGGCAAAAGTTATCACCTTTTTAAATTGAGTCTGTTGCGAAGAACCAACCGGCTTCCCAAGCATCGACCCCAATAAATGCAAGATGTCATCCCGCCAACATTCAACTGGAAAGCGTGGAAGCCGAACCCACACAGGGACTCGAGTCGGAAGCTCCTCAGCAGGGTTGAAACCAGCATGCCACGGTTTAATAAACAAACCAACTTGGTTGTAAAAATAGGGCCCCCCTTCGAATACCTTATTGCGGTCAGCCATGCAGTCAAAGGTAACCATGAAATAATTGTTTGCTAGGAGCTTTATATCCATCTCACCCTCTGGCATCCAAGTTCGTCGAGCCCAAGATTCCAGAAATTGCATCGAGATCCGCATACCCAAAAACTTGCAATAAAAGGAGTGCCTCGAGTAATACTCGATGTCCTCTGCAACCATCTCCAATGGGATGATGAGTTTCGGCCTCTCCTTGCATCGTTCGAGACAACCATTGATTTTCGTGATCCGAGCCCCACTAGACGAGCCCACTCCATCTGGCCTAGCTTCTGAAAAATACAGATTATTATTGAAAACCTTCGAAGCATGCGGAGGAGACGTCGCACCAATTGCAGATCGAAAATCCATTTTGGGGCCAGCGCCCGAGGCCTCCCCAGACAGCATTATACCCAGCCCACAATGGGCATGCAAGCACACAAGATAAAAATCCAAACAAGGGTTTTGAAAACCCCACCCCACGCTCACAGCAAAATGATGAAGGCGCACAAGGAAGGCAGCTCCGAGAAGAGGCCACGCAGAAGGAGAAAGGCCAGGCACAAAGGCCCGAGCCACACCCAACACTCGCCACAACCAGCAGCTCACCACACGTCGCCCAGCACCAAGAAACGAGCTCCCCACGCAGGAAGAAAAGAGAGAAGCAGCGGAGAAGAGAAAAAGGTGAAGGAAAAGAAAAACCCACGCCCCCAAAGACAGACACAAACCCCCATCCAACGCAGGAACAGACAGAAGCAGAGATCGAGCTAGGGCACGAATGCCCTAGCTCGGCACACAGACCCGATGAACGCCATCCTCAAGAATATCAATATTGTCTGATGGTAATAATGTAAACCTAAGAAAAATAAGCATCTTATCACTTAGGTTATGTCTATCTACATAATTATATAATTGATGTCTATTGCACTAGGATAGAATCATCTTTAATCTTATTCTTATATATTTTGATTTAATATTTTTTTTTCTAATTAATAGTTGTAAGAGTGAAAATTCAATACATTGTACATTTATTTGTTTATTTAGGATTTATTTTGATTGGATTATCTTTAATGTATAAGTGACATATTTATATATATTTTTTGGTAAAGAATATGAACATAATCTAATATTATGTTCATAATTTTTAAAATTTTACTCTTGATTTATGTTTTACTTATTATTTTTCTTGAGTAAAATTTATAAGTGTATAAATTACTAAAGAAATTTTAAATTTAAATTTAACTGTTGGGTTCAAGTTGACTCCTTTCCTACTAGTTATTATCTTGTCAACTTAAGCATGAGATGTGTTATTTGTGTACTAGACTATTGTATAAAAGAATGAAATCTTCTTTGTACCAAAAATGGCTTCATTGCACATCAACACGTACATTAATTTGCATTGTCTTGAGCACACTTGATGACATCAACAAATCTATGAAATGTTGACAACTTTGACTATGAAAAAAATGGCAACTATCATGGTGAAAAAAATAATAAGATAGTTTGAAGTATGGTAATTTAAAACATGTCATTACAACTTCTACCTCTTATTTTGTAACCATAATTTATTTTATTTATTCACACTATCCTTCACATTGAGAAATGATGTTGGATATTATACAATGATAAGCAAGCCAATATGATGTGATTTCCCTTTATAGTCGCATGAATCCTCATTCCTAGTTGCAATATATAACACATTTCTTTTATAAAATTTTCACTACCAATTATGAATAGAACTAAAATAAAATCACTCAAGTCTTTTGATTGCATTGTTTAATTATGTTTTTTATTTACTATTCTCTTGTTTTTCATTGTGTGTAGTCTATGAAATTTTATTTTTCAAAATATGTTTATTTATTGAACCACCTAGGATCTAGATCATTTGTATCAAAAAAGTAATGTTCACAAGCTTATATAAATGCATGCACAACATTAAAAGGAAATTTTTCAACTTGGTTCATCTGTCATGAAAAGAGAAAAGTATAGTCACATTAGTAAAAAACCTAATAATAAATAAAGCAATAAACTTGATAAAGAGGTGGTAAGAAATATAGAACTAGAGAATGTTTATTAATGGAAAAAATAGGGATCTATAATTGGGATAATAGAAAAAATAGGGACTTATAATTGGAATAGTAAATTATTGAGGAAAAAATAAGATCTTTCTATGAGATTCAAAACCCTATTTGATTTTGGGGCGCCGGTCCAAGCCCAGTTGGTTAAGGTGTTCCCTGTCGCAGGGCGCCCACCATGGGTTCGACTCTCCGGTGCTCCCGTGGTACCGGTTGGTGTGTCCCACCAGCACTACTGGTCACGATAAAAAGTTTACTGACAGTGGGAGGTTATAGGGGGGCCGTGCTGCACCTAATTCCCCTCGTTAAGAAAAATTAAAAATTAAAAATTAAAAATTAAAAAACCCTATTTGATTTTTCTAGTTCCCATGAGAAATTAAGATTTGTATGTGCAATAATCCATTTATGTGAACTATTCTATTAAGGTAAATAAAAATATTCAAAATAGATAATGAAATAAATCCTAGACAATTCTTGCTTTTTTTCTTTCTTTTTTTAATGAAAGAAAGAAAATGGAGAACTAAGGCTAAGAGAAAGGAAATAAAATATCATGACTACTAACAAGAGATAAAATAAATTTCAAATAAGTATAAATTCAAAAAGATATAATATCAATGGTAATAAGATATATTTTTTTTAGAAGAATAGAGAAGAAAATGTATTATATATTTAAATATTATATAGCTATTTTTTTATAGATGAAAATATAGAATAATTATAGAAGTTTATTTCCTCTTTAGAAATAAAAAGAGGAAATATCTAACATTTTTTTCAATGTCCTTCAAATAAAAAAATAAAGAAAAGTAAAAGTTATTACATCTTATAAAGAGATAAGAAGTAATATAGAGCAAGCAAACAATAAATGAGAAGAGGAAAACTAAATATTTTTATATTAATAAAACTAAATATGATTATAAAAGAGAAACCCATAATGAATGTTACCAAATGTATTCAAGAAGTAATAAGAACTTCTCCAAAAGTAATTTCACCAACAAGATCTTTGAGAATCAAAAACTCAAGAAAATACTACTTTGTAACGAGATGGTTTAAGAGAATTTATGGATGAAAAATCTTATTTTTAGCGAAAAAAAAATGATAAAAAAATTAATAAAATTAGATGATAAAAACTTAATGCATAATTCATGAGAAGAATATGATGATTAAGTAAATAATAAACCCTAGTAAATAGAGTTAGAATACAATAATGTCATTATAGAACATCAAAAACATAAATCCATAATATAGTGAATTAGAATTTTAAAATAATCATATGATTCTAAAAGCTTGGGGACACTATTAAAAGCACAAGGATATTTTCAAAAAAAAAAAATCCAAAGATAAAAAAAGCACAATATAAAACATAAAAAAATGACCAAAGCATAAGAAAACATAAAAGTGGCATTTTGGACCAAGAAATAGGCTAGGGAAAGGGATAAATGGATCCTAAACATACAAAATGGAATGAGGGGTCTCTGAAAAAGCACAATATAAAACATAAAAAATGACCAAAGCATAAGAAAACATAAAAGTGGCATTTTGGATGAAGAAATAGGCCAGGGAAAGGGATAAATGGATCCTAAACATACAAAATGGAATGAGGGGTCTATGTTCTCTTGAAAAAAAAAATTCCTAGTTTTATTATTCATGGTGTCTCCCTTAAATAGGGCAGTTTGGTTTGAGCTTACCATCAATGAGATTTTGTTGGCATATGTTCTATGTATGCATCTGCCATTATTATATAGTGTAGTGTAGGAAAGATTATCCCTTTTCACACTTAATTTGGAAATAATTAATAATAAAATGAGTTTAATTATGCCTTAATTTAGTGTTGTAATATGTCTTTCATATTCACATTAAGTTTAAGGCCCTTTTAAATAAAATGGACTTAATTCTGCCTTGTTTTTGGTGTTGTAAGGTGTAACTTTACACTTTCACATTAATCGAGGGCTTCATTAATTGATTGAGGTTAATTTTCCTTAATTGGCCCATTTAATTCAAATTCAAGCCCAATTAAATGCAAATTCCAAGGGATAAAACCTGACATTCATAAATGCCATTTCACAACACTTAAATTTGGAAGATGTGTGTCCTAGGTAAGTGACCTAGGACCCATTTTCCATAAGGGTGAATAGGTCCTAACTTAGATCTAGGACCCTATTTTTACATAATGTTTAACACTGACCAATGTGTGTCCCAGGTAATGGCCTAGGACCCATTCACCCTATGGTGAATGGATCCTCATTTAGACCTAGGACCCTCCTTTAAAATATTTTTTTGGTGGTATTCTAATGATTTCAAATCTACAATTCAATGTTGGCTTGTGATATTTGACTTTCAAGAATTAATGTTAAGATACATATAAATACAAGGTTATTTCACTTAGTTTCATCTATATTTTTAAGTATCGAAATTCCTAATAGAAATTTTATGAGATCAAGAGCATTCATGACCATTTTCAAGTCATTTCAAGGGTAGAATTATTAAAGATTATTGCAACAATCAAGATTCCTTTCATCATGTCAAATATTTATTGCATCATGCATGTTGTTTGAGCTAATATTTTGATGCAGTGTTCAAGATCTATGCAAGTATTCAAAGGAATTGTTTCACATCAAGTTTCATGATCAAGGTCTACATTCATTGAGTTCACTTCATGCTAGTTTGCAGATTTACATTCTAAGGTTTCAAATAAGGTTTGGTGGGTTGGTACATAGATTTTTTCATCCATCATTCCTTCATGCTTTTCTATTTCATTATAAGGTTTAATTACCAAAACGAGGTTTTACCAAGGAAAACCCCCATTCCTCAACAAACAATATTTTTCTCTCTTTGATGTGTGATTGCAGATTTTAGGTTGAAGATCCTTTGAAGAGAAAAATTGAAGAAAGTTTCAAAGTTTTCAAAGTTGCAAGGAAATTTGTCAAGTCATAGAAACTCTTCTACAGATTTTATTTCCAGTTGTCCATCAATGAACACTTGGAATCTGGGAGTGCAGCCCTAGCAGAACAAAACACAAAAAGAATTTCTTAGAAACCTTGGCTAGGACCCATTCTCCATAGCGTGAATGAGTCCTTAGTGAGCTTCAAAAGGTGACTTTTGGTGAAAGTTACACAACATTTTCCCCTTTTTTAGATCTTCCTTTTGATTACTGTTTATGTCAGATTCAATTATTGTTCTTCATTTGTATTTTATAACATTCATTTTGAATGAAATAAGAGAAATAGGTCCATGGTTCATCACTCCATTGTGGTGACCCTCGATTTTCTATGTTTAATTTTGGTGAAACTGAAGTGAATCGAATATACAACCTTCTGAAATGAAATAAAAGAAAAAATAGGCAGAACAGAACCCAGGAAGTATTTCTTAGAAACCTTAGCCAGGACCCATTCGCCATAGGGCGAATGAGTCCTCAGTGAGCTTCAAAAGGTGAATTTTGGTGAAAGGTACACAAAATTTTCCCCTTTTCATATCTACCTTTAGATTCCTATTTCTGCCAAATTCAACTATTGTTCTTCATTTGCATTTTATAACATACATTTTGAATGAAATAAGGGAAATAGGTCCATGGTTCATCACTCCATTATGGTGATCCTCAATTTTCTATGTTTCATTTTGGTGAAACTGAAATTGAATTGTAGATTTTAAATCATTAAAATACCACCAAAAACATAGTTTAAAGGGGGGTCCCAAGTCTAAGTGAGGACCCACTCACCATAGGGTAAATGGGTCCTAGGCCACTTACCTAGGACACACATCGATTAGCGTTATAGGTCTAAGTGAGGATCCATTCACCCTATAGCGAATGGGTCGTAGGTCACTTACCTAGGACACAAATCTTCCAAAGTTAAGTGTTGTGAAATGGCATTTATGAATGTCGGGTTTTATCCCCCATAATTTACATTTAATTAGGCTTGGATTTGAATTAAAGGGGCCAATTAAGGGAAATTAACCTCGATCATTTAATAAAGGCCTAGATTAATGTGAAAGTGTAAAGGTACACCTTACAACACCAAAAATAAGGCACAATTAAGTCCATTTAGTTTAAAAGGGCCCTAAACTTAATGTGAATATGAAAGACATATTACAACACTAAATTAATGAATAATTAAGCTCATTTTATTATTAATTATTCCCAAATTAAGTGTGAAAAAGGGATACATTTTCCTACACTATATTTTTCCTCTGCTTTAGTGAGAGGATGACCCTATGTCAAACCACACTAAATTAGACATTCAAGACACTTATGTATGTAGTAATGACAAAGATACATAATCATACACCATCAATGACCAAGAAGATCAAGCCTATATGGTTCGATCAATGTGGAATACATCTAATATATCAAATTTTTCTGTTGTGCTCACTCTAGGGTAGTGGAACCTCAGGTTGTCCATTAGGTGAGTATCCCAAAAGGGTGAAAATTTTGAGAATCATATTAGGATCCCATACCATATTAAAGCTATCCTCCTAACAACTTCAGTAAGGCACCACAAGGAAAGGTTTCATATGCAAGCAAGGTGTGTTATGCTAGGTGGCCTTGAAATCAGGGTTCGAGCTTCATAGGGCTTAACAAGCTACATTATGTTAAACACCTATGAGCAAGGCAAGGCTCCATAGGCAAGAAAGGTGTGTTATGCTTGGGGGCCTTGAAATTAGGGTTTCGAGCTTCATAAGGCTAACACTTCAAAAGTATCCCTTTTCACACATAATTTGGGAATAATTAATAATAAAATGAGCTTAATGATGCCTTAATTTAGTGTTATAATATATATTTTCATATTCACATTAAGTATAGGGCCCTTTTAAATAAAATGGACTTAATTGTGCCTTATTTTTTATGTTGTAAGGTGTATCTTTACACTTTCACGTTAATCTAGGGATTTATTAATTAATTGAGGCTAATTTACCTTAATTGGCCCCTTTAATTCAAATCCAAGCCTAATTAAATGGAACTTCTGAGGGATAAAACCTAACATTCATAAATTCCATTTCACAGCATGTAACTTTGGAAGATGTGTGTCCTAGGTAAGTGACCTAGGACCCATTCATCATAGGGTGAATGGGTCCTCACTTGGACCTATGACCTTGAAATGAGGGTGAATGAGTCCTCAGTGAGCTTCAAAAGGTGACTTTTGGTGAAAGGTACACAACATTTTCCCCTTTTTAGATCTTCCTTTAGATTACTATTTCAGTCATATTTCATTACTATTCTTCATTTTCACTTTGTAGCCTACATTTTGAATGAAATAAGGGAAATAGGTCCATCGTTCATCACTCCATTGTGGCGACCCTCGATTTTATATGTTTCATTTTGGTGAACTTGAGTTTGATCATTGCATTTTCTAATTTTAGAGTCTTGTTTCATCATAGATTTAGATCTTGCATTCATTTACATCTCTTTACATTGAATTAGGCCTCATTTAGGGTCTCTAGTTTACATTTAACTTTGAATTTCATTTAAGGGTTTTAGGATTGCATATTTTGCATTCTTTAAATTTGAAAAATACAAAAAAAATTGTCACCTTGAATATCATTTACATAGCATTCATTTTCATTTGAAAATTGAAACAAAAATTGCATATCAAACTAGGTTTTCTACATTTTCATTTTATCACATTTTGCAATTGCATTTAACATTGAATTCACAAAAAATTAAAATTAAAACTTGTTGTTGTAGACACCTAAAAATGACCTAGGCCTGCAAGCTTCATTTTTACCACTTTCGTCCTAGCATAATTGAAACATTTAATTATGTCCTTTCCACATTCGACTATTGATTAAATAATTCATAATTATTTAATTAATTCGTGTCATTTATTCTTCATGATTATTAAATAAATAAATTTTATTTATTTATTAAATACGTCATTAATTGTCTAAGTCTTCCCTTAATTAAATAAATTTCTTTAATTTATTTAATTCCCTTTGTCATATATTTCTTCCTCGATTATTAAATAAATAAGTTTTATTTATTTATTTAATATCACTAATGTCTTAATTAAATAAATTGATTAATTTATTTAATTAATTAATCTCATCTCCTAAATTAAATAATTAAATTTAATTATTTAATTTGCAATTTAATATTCCTCTCATTTTAAATAAATTAAATTATTTAAAATATCATGTCAATCTTAATGGTCCTTTTTGATAAATAATAAAAAGATTATTTATTATCTCTCAAAATCCATAATTTGAATTATTTTAATTCAAATTAGTAATTAATCTTCCAAAAATCAAGTAATCGGGCAGATTCTTGATTTTCCAAATCTGATCTTCAGTCCAAATCTTATCTCTTTGATTTTTCGAATCTTGCAAATCAGGCAATCTTATCTTCTTGATTTTTTGAAAATCTTTATTTTCTAATTAATTTGTCTCATTTATTCTCCACCGTCAATCCAATTTTATTCTGACCGTTCGATTAAGGATCTTGCCCTAACCCTAATTAGGGATTCTCAGGTTAAATCTGGATCGTTCATTTCATTGATTTATCTCGTCTGTCCATTTGAAATGGCCTTTTCTATAAAATGCCATCTTCTTCTCATTTTTCAAACACACGCTCATTTTGACATTTTTGCATAGTTATTATAGGCATTTGATTTCACACTTAGTTCCTCATAGGCAATTTTAATTCATTATTATAGTCATTTAATCAAGTTATGGCATTTGTTTTAGGCATAGACATTGGCTTTTAGACATAGGCATCTAGACATATCAAATCCTTCAAGACTTGTTGTAGGACTTAGGCATTTCTAGATTGCTCCAAAGACGAATCTGAGGGCAACATTTTCCAGCAAGCAAGAAGGTATTACGAAAGGGAATCATGGAGGTATCAACAATCAGGTATAATTGTTCTTTCGTTTACTTCCTTTGTGTTTCATAAAATCTTTGGGTTTCGTTTATTATTTATTGCTTATTGCTAACTCTCCTAATCCTTAGAAATCCTTCGATTACAGTTGTAACAAACCATAATATGGAAACCACTAAAAATCATTCAAAAATTTGTAAAAAATTGTTTCAAAACCCTCACCTAGGATCCATTCACCCTAGGGTGAATGAGTCCCTAATTAGGTTCATAATATGATTTTCTGGGTATTAAAACATTCATTTATGCATTTTCATTTGTTTCTTTCAAATTTCTATTACTGTTTGCAAAAAATTTGTTTCATCAATTTGATCATATCTAGCTTAATTTGATAAATTTAGTGCATTCTGTGATTTCAAATTTTTATTTACAAGACTTCATTTTTAGATTTTTGCATAGTGTAATAAAAAAAATTCCTTTTTTAGAATCTAAAAGTTGCATTTACATATTGAATCCTAGGTCATTACATTGTATTTTACCCTCTTTCCATTTTGGGTTGGTATTGTGTTTGTAAAACTTGTATGAGCTTTACAACTTGGTGTTCTATTAGCAATACTATTGTGAGACATAGTTCGAGACTCGTGTCATCCCACAATACACCATTCATTATGGATCTTGGGTTTTCTAACTCTCTTTCTAATAGAGTTGATAATCAACCCCCTATGGATCATAACATGCATACCTCATTTCCAATTACTTCCTTACCTATAACCAATGTGCATGATGTTAACAATAAAATCCCTACCATGACTAGTTGTACTCAAGCTTTGGGGTATACTCATTTATACAAGGTGGAACTTCAATTCCTCCTACAATACCCATCTCTATATTCCTACATACACTAGTACTCATGTTACCACAACCATTCAGCCCACTAGCAATGTCAACACTTCCTTATGTATTTCCATAGGGAATCCTTCTAGCTTTGTGCACTTAAATATCATATATCCTCAACCATATCCCCCTACAAACCTTCGATTCACTTGCCCTCTGCAAAAATACACCACTCCACCTTATTCCCCTCCATTTCATAATATCAACAATGACCCCACTATTAGCACACTTTTACAAAACATGGTATTTGGTGCAATGCTAGAGGAAGAAACACAATTATCTCAATTTCATTAGACAAAACACCAAAATCATATTTTTTTGGTTACTCATTCCCAATTCACATTTTCCTTCACAAGACTTAACTCAAGTACTCAAATCTACAAATCAGAGTTCCACTAATCATCAACACACTTTTAACATCATGTCAACAACTGATTATAATCAACTAAGTCCCCAAACATCAATTTATGACTGTCCCTTTCCAAACTGTCCATCAACCATTCACCATGGCACTCAATGTCCACATGCACAAACATTAGCATTTAAGTACAACCAGTCAATCCAGTGCATGAAACACCTCCATTAAGGTTACCTCATCATACTTAAACTCACTCAAAGGATCAAATCACATATTAATGGATATAATGTATTAACCCTCTTTGACTGTCCTCCAATGAACCCCCAATAGCACTTTTGCTTACAAATGCAAAATTGAGACTATAAGACACAAATCACCAACTCTTGACCTGAGACATCTTTAATAGGCTTAACTCAGAATAACCAACCTTATTCAAGGCCCCATAAACATGGATTATTTTTTTTGATGAATCAACCTTCTATGGTTGCCTACACTCCTTGTGGCACTCCTTTTAGGACTGTCAAACAAGAACCTTTGTTACAAACCTTATCTCTGAACTGTAACAAGCTTTTTAGATACTTTTCAATGTGTTTTAAATCATATCAAAAATCTAGCATAGGGTGCTTTGGGGAAAAGTGCTCATATCATGACTAACTGTGTGAAAATATGGCCTAATTAGGTCTTAGCACAAATAGGGCTTATTGGTTTAGTCATTTCCAATCTCAAATATAGAAAACCAACACTTCAAATAGACATATTTAGACTTTATCTTGCTTATAATCTCATTAAAATTCCATTCCCAAACATATTTTCATAAACCCTAGGTCTTAGGCTCCTTAACCTCTATTTTTTTCCTATCTATATACAGTCTGGAGTCATAAAATATTAACTCCCCACACTTATATCTTAACCATTTAATTTGAGCCTTCAATAATATGAAACTTCATGCCAACAAGATACTTTACACCAATTATTAGCAAATTTCATTTACAAACTTAGGAGAAACACAAATTTTCATGACTCTGTTTACCCTAACCAGGGTTTTACCAATTTTCAGAAAAGTTGCTGTAATAACTTACTCAAATCCTCGCCAACCTGCATGAAACCAACTTGAAATGGAATGTGATTGATTCTACTTACACATGAAATCAATTAACAATGAACTCCAGCCTGTACAATTTCATACAAGGGCCTAAAAACACTAAATTTTTGAAGAAAAAGAATAAAAATAGAGCATTACATTGATTTAATTATTTTATTCAATCACCCACACTCAACCAAATGTACAATGGCCTTTTTAAAGGCATTTAAAACTAACTCATGACCTTATAACTACTTTCAAATTCCTAAAACTGAAATGACCCTTCACCTTCCAAATGTTTCTTTTTTTTTGCAACTTCACAATTTTTTGCACTTTTACACATTTGTGTTGACAACTTTTACAATATGACATAATAAACCTCAAATGACCTCCTAATGACTTTAACACATGAAAATTGACCCAAATGATCTTATTACATCTTTGGAACACCAAGATTGAATTAATCTTTAGAATTTTCTCCATGGAAGCATGACATAGTCTAGATGCTCCTGGACCATTCTCCCGGCCAAATAATTTTCAAGTCCACTTGAAATTGAAATTTTCAACACATATGAATTCTTTATATGCTCTGCCACTGATTATCCTTGTAACTGCTTCTACTCACCTTCATTTTCACTTTAGGCTTCATTTTTTCCATGCAAATTAAGCTCCTTCTTGTTCTACCAACTAAAATCAGATTCTTCATGCTTTGATGCTTCTCAATATCTTGTTTCTCCCTTTTTCCTTTGACCTTCAAATTGTTCCATGTCCATAGAATTAGTACAATAAAGGAATAATACATTAACTTGATCACATTACCTCCATCTATCTTCAACTCTTTGCACATCTCCATAAGCAATTCATCCTTAATTAGTTCTTCATCTATTCTTGTCACCAACTCAAAGTCTTCATCCTCTAAAATCAGGTTCTTCATTTCTATTCCTCCTTCATTTGCATGCTTGTGAATGATTTCACTACCTTTGTCTTCTTCCATGAATGCTTCTTTTGCATCTTCAAACACTTCTTCCTCTTCTTCTTTCCTTTTTTCTTCTACCTTTGCTTGTGTTCTTCTTCTCTTGACAATCTTCTCTATGGGCCATGTAACTCTCTTTTTCACTTTTAGATTCCAACTTGTTGCTTGCTTAATCATTTTCCCCAACTTCATCATAGACTCTTGGAACTCCAACTCTCTTCTTCTTAGGTCTTGCTTCAGTGCCTCTATTTCTTTATCAAATTCCTCTTGTCTCTTTCTCCTCTTCCTTTCTTCCTCTGTCTACAAATTCCTCCTCAAATTATCCATCTTTTAGCAAGTCTCTCCTTGCTTCAACTTTTCTCAACTTTCTCAGCCTCACCTAGGTCCTTCCCACTTATCCTCAACCTAGTCTTTTGGCCACCAACTAGGTTCTTCTTAACCTACACATACACAACACAAAACCACAAAACTCTTTTCCCAAGGCCCTCTAGCTCTGATACCACTTTGATGCAATGCTAGAGGAAGAAACACAATTATCTCAATTTCATTAGACAAAACACCAAAATCATATTTGTTTGGTTACTCATTCCCAATTCACATTTTCCTTCACAAGACTTAAATCAAGTACTCAAATCTGCAAATCAGAGTTCCACTGATCATCAACACACTTTTAACATCATGTCAACAACTGATTATAATCAACTAAGTCCCCAAACATCAGTTTATGACTGTCCCTTTCCAAACTGTCCATCAACCATTCACCATGGCACTCAATGTCCACATGCACAAACCTTAGCATTTAAGCACAACCAGTCAATACAATGCATGAAACACCTCCATTAAGGTTACCTCATCATACTTAAACTCACTCAAAGGCTCAAAACACATATTAATGGATATAATGTACTAGAACCCTCTTTGATTGTCCTCCAATGAATCCCTAATAGCACTTTTGCTTACAAATGAAAACTTAAGACTATAAGACACAAATCACCAAATCCTGAGCTAAGACGTATTTAATAGGATTAACTCAACATAACCAACCTTATTCAAGTCCCCATGAACATGGATTATTTGTTTTGATGAATCAACCTTCTATGACTTCCTACACTCCTTGTAGCACTCCTTTTAGGACTGTCAAACAAGAACCTTTGTTGCAAACCTTATCTCTGAACTGTAACAAGATTTTTTAGATACTTTTCAATTTTTTTTAAATAATATCAATTATCTAGCATAGGGTGTTTTGGGGTAAAGTGCTCATATCATGACTGACTGTGTGCAAATATGGCCTAATTAGGTCTTAGCACAAATAGGGCTTATTGGTTTAGTCATTTCCAATCTCAAATAAAAACAACCAACACTTCAAATAAAAATATTTAGACTTTCTCTTGCTTATAATTTCACTAAAATTCCATTCCCAAACATATTTTCATAAACCCTAGGTCTCAGTCTCCTTAACCTCTATTTTTTTCATGTCTGTATACAGTCTGGAGTCATAAAATATTAACTCCCAACACTTATATCTTAACCATTTAATTTGAATATTTAGGAATATGAAACTAAATTCCAACAAGATACTTTACACCAATTATTAGCAACTTTCATTTGCAAACTTAGGAGAAACACAAATTTTCATGACTCTATTTACCCTAACCAGGGTTTTACCAATTTTCAGAAAAGTCACAATAACTTACTTAAATCCTTGCCAACCTGCATGAAACCAACTTGAAATGGAAGGTGATTGATTCTACTTACACATTAAATCAATTAACAATGAACTCCATCCCATACAAGTCTGTACAATGGCCTAAAAAGACTAAATTTCTGAAGAAAAAGAATAAAAACAAAGCATTACATTGATCTAATTCTTTTATTCAATCACCCACACTCAACCAAATGTACAATGGCCTTTTTAAAGGAATTTCAAAATGACTTATGACCTTCTAACTACTTTCAAATTCCTAAAACTGAAATGACCCTTCACCTTCCAAATGTTGCTTTTTTTTGCAACTTTACAATTTTTTGCACTTTTACACATTTGTGTTGACAACTTTTACAATATGACATGTAATAAACCTCAAATGAACTCCTAATGACTTTAACACATTAAAATTGACCCAAATGATCTTATATTACATTTTGGAATGCCAAGATTGAATTAATCTTTAGAATTTTCTCCGTGGAAGCATGACATAGTCTAGGTGCTCCTACACCAGTATCCCTTCAAAAACAAATCACCACTCTAAATCAAAACAACAATGGCTAACCTTCACAATACATCAAAACCAATCTGTTATCCTTGGATATATTAAGAACACAAATTCCACAAGGTATAAAGGTTCCTATATTTGATAAATATGGTGGGAAAGGTGATCCTATTAGCCATTCTCTACTTATACAACCCTATGTAGTGATTTCATCTTTGAAGATAAGCTCTTGGATAAACTCTTCCCTAGATCCTTGAAAGATACTTCCTTAGAGTGGTTTTTCTCCTTACCAAATAATTTAATTTTTTCATTCAATGAACTTATATATTAATGTATTTTACTACCATTTCAAAATTCATATGAGTCTCAAGATGGCATTAGCTGACCTGATGAAATGTTACAAACAAAAGGATGATGAGAAAATCATTGATTTCATAACGCGATATCAAATTCTTTATTCACAAGTAAACATTAAGATTCCTGATGTTGACCATAAAGAATGTTTATTTCCAACTTGCAAGAAAAAAATTCAAACAAAGCTTGAGATGATTATATTTCCCTCCTTCACACAGCTATACATAACCCTTCATGATTATCAAATTTTGGTTAATAGTAATGATGTGAAAAATCCACCTATCCATCCTAAAAAGTCTGAATCTGCACCTCAAAATAGTTACCAACCTTACAAGAAATAGAATAGGGGATTTTTACAACTTAATTCCCCTCAACCAAATCAACAAGCTAATAACCAAGTGGCTAATATAATGACAACCAATCTTTTTTCCTTTGGGGATAGTAATAGAAAATTTACCCCTCTACCCGACACCCTTCATAATATCATGCTGCAACTTGTGGACAAGAATATGATTTCCTTACCTCCTGTCAGAGCTCCTAATCCTAATAAACCATTACTCTCAAACTATAGATCAAACACTTATTGCCATTACCACCAAAAAATGGATATGATATAGAATATTGTAAGCATTTTAAACATCTTGTGCAAGACTTGCAAATCTTACAAATCTTTACAAATCCCACATGCCAAAAAAAACTATTTCATTTTTCAAAGCTAGTGACACAAAGAATGATGTGATGAATGTTGACACAAATGATGAAAACACAAAATATGAAAATATTGACAAAAGAAGTAGTGGAATTTATTAAAGATAAACCTCATATGGGCCAAACCAAAATTCCCCTTGATATTTTTTTCTGACAAAAATACATAATCAAATATGCACTTGATGGTCCTCTTTACATAGCTAGAAGAATCAATGACAAGCCTACTAATGGGATATTAACTGATCCCATCAGTGTAGAGAAAGTGATCACTGAAGAATTTCTATTTGTGCATGAACTCTATCAAGATACATATGACAAATTGAAAGCATGGATCAAAACACATAATGGTTTTTCTTTCCTTGTGATTGGCTCAATAAACTTTCCTCTAAAATTCAAAACAAAAAATTAAACATCTCATTCACCATCATCCCGTTGTTAGACCAATTTCATGTGAAGTTATGCTATCCATGGCTTTTCTCCATGAATTCCATCCCATCGGTTGTGCATTTAAATTTGTAAAATTTACCTTTGGAAATCAAATCTTTACAGTGCATCATAGTGGCTTTAATCTTGTGTCTTCCTGTGGGAACTTTTCATTGGACTTCTTTAGGCCTACGCCTATTGAACCTCTTAGACCCCACAAAGACTTATTTTTCAAATTATATCAAAATTTTAATGCAAAGCGCATAGTAGGATTATCCCTTAGAAATATGCCTCAACCTATGATTAAGCCACATATCCTTGAAGAACCAATGATTGAACCAAAAGCCCTTCCAAATATCCAAGAGAAACCTATTACAAATTCTCCTACCATTTCCTATAAGAGACCATGATACAATCAAAAAAATCCTGTTGTGCCTCCTAAAATCAAACAAATTTACAAAGCTAAAGAAAAAGTGGTTGAACAACCTCCTATGGTTCCTTTTGTTCCTCCCCTGAGGGAAGAAAAGTAACCTATGGTTGAAAAACCCATTCTTACACAATCTCAAATCGGAAATGGATTGAGAAGAAACCAAAATGCCAAAGATCATAGGCATAGACATCGTGTTATTGCTCGTATGTTACAAAATAAAGAAGAAAAGAGCAAGATAGAAAATAAAAATTTGAACTTATATCCCATAAGACATGATGTCTCTTCGCCCTCATTGCAACAAAAAAATGAAAAAACTTTTATGGATATTGTCATTCGACCTCTCATTGTGATTAATTTAAATGATGACATTGACATTGCAAAGATTGATGAACAAGTGCATGAGTTGAATTCATTGTTCTCCTATTTTATGAGCTTAAATGACAATTCTCCTAAAAAGAGTATTGAAATTGGTGTGTTTCCTAGTTCGAAACTTGACATTGTCCCTTTGGCTAGGTGTCCATCTTCCATATATACTAATCAAGATTGGGATGTGGATGACCTGCTATAGACTGACTCCCATATGCCTTACTAGTCTTTTGTTTTTTTTTTTCTTTCTTTGATTGCATGTGCATAATGTTATCCCCTGTATTGTTTCATTTGGTGTATGGGTATGTGCAGGATCATGGTGCACCAAAAAGTGGCAATATTATGAGGGTATGTGGCTGATAACTTTTTTTCACCCCAAATTAATGAAACAAAAAGGGTTTTTAGAGGAGATTCTCATCTTTCCAAAAATATAAATTATGATTTAATTTGAATTTAATAAATAATTATTATTCATTTTCTATTAGAATTACGACTAAAGTCTTGATCGATAGGTTGATTGAAAAACATCTATAACTTTCAACGGTATCATATTTTTTGAATCCAAAACATGCACATTCTATGCTTCACATACTATAGGATTAAAAAAATAAAAATTAAATTTCATGAAGTTTTGACCAAGTTAAGGTGGTTCAGGGCCAATTTTATATTTTCTAAAAGTTGTAATAAAAAATTCATAATTAATTATTTACTTGGAAAAAAATTACAAAAAATATGCATCACATCTGGACATGAGTCCTCTACTTATATATAAAATCTTACAAAAAAATATTATTATTTTATTATGGTTAGGGTGGTCGCAGACACCTACTTCTTATTTTTTCCTGAAATTTAAGTACTCTGCATTGAAATTTCAAATTTTCACCAAATAGATTTTATTTTTTTAAATAAACCTAGTATTTTAGAAACTACATTCAATTTTCTACAAATTCTATTCTTACATATTTTTGAAATAATATAGATAACTTATTCAAATATTTACGTCAAGTTGCCTAACACTAATTTTTCTGAATTTTTTGCCACTTAAGGGCCTATTTTTTGCACGATGATCCTGCACATACCCGTATCTCTCTCTTTTTTTGTATTCCTCTATTTGTATCTACATTCTTCTATATTTCATAACCATTTTATCCTTTTTTCTTGTCTTGTCTTTTCCTTTTGGGGATGACACATGGCGTTGAGACATTGAGGTCTCTTCCATGTTAACTCGAAAGGATTTTTCTTTGTTTTTGCTCTCTATGTGTCATTCTTCTAGTTCTATGAGTATTTGGAGAATGATGATGTTTCTGAGCTCTATAACAACATTGTAGCAAAGATATACTGACCCCAAATCCATAGATCCCTTGTGTATTTTTGGGGGCAACCTCTCCTTCCTTTTTCATGGTGTAGCTTCATTTCAGAAACATATGACTTGGCATAGGGATTTCTAAGTAATCTCTCATGTCTTAGGATTGAACATTGGATACTTAAAATAAATTGCTCACAACAATGGTGTTAGCAATTGCTTTAAAGTGGGGGCAAACATAAATAATATCTTTCGACACTTCTCGTATTTCATGGTGTGATTTTCTTTTTCTTGTGATGCATCCTTTTCTTGGTGGTGTCATTGGGTTTGATGTCTTCCAAGAGTGTGATATTTCTTAGTGTATGACTTCCTCTTAGTGGTGATGTGACGCATTGCATTCCCTAAGTTACGAATCTTTTACTCTTGAATTGTCCTCTCCTGGATACATTAGGCACAATGTTCCCTAAGAAGAAGACCTTACATGAACTAAGTGAAATCCCTTTGAACAAAAAATATTTTACTAGCATTATTGTTCATAAGTGTTAGCATAATGCAGCTTGTAAACCTTATGAAGCTTGAAACCCTAATTTCAAGGCCACTAAGCATAACGCACCTTGCTTTCCTATGGATCATTTCCTTATTCATAGGTGTTTATCATAACATAGCTTGTTAAGCCCTATGAATCTCTAACTCTAAATTCAAGGCCACCAAATATAACACACCTTACTTGCCTATGGAGCCTTGCCTAGCATTGTGGTTCCTTATTGAAGTTGTCAGGAGGATAGCTTTGATATAGTATGTGAGCCTAATATGACTCTCTCATTTGCCACCTTTTTGGGATACTCGCCTAGTGGGCAACCAGAGGTTCCACTACCTTAGAGTGAGCACAACAAAATAAAAACCAATGGCTTAGATGTGTTATGCATCGATCAGACCATCTAGGCTTGATTTTTCTGTTCTTTGATGGTGTATGATTGTGTATCTTTGTAATTTCTACATGCATAAGTGTCTTGAATTTCTACTTTAGTGTAAGTTTGACATGGGGCCATTCTCTCACTAAAGTCGGGGAAAAATGTAGTGTAGGAAAAAGCATCCCTTTTTCAAACTTAATTTGGAAACAATTAATAATAAAATGAGCTTAATTATGCCTTAATTTAGTCCTGTAATATGTCTTTCATATTCACATTAAGTTTAGGGACCTTTTAAATAAAATGAACTTAATTATGCCTTGTTTTTTGTGTTCTAAGGTATACCTTTACACTTTCACATTAATCTAGGGCTTCATTAATTGATTGAGGTTAATTTTCCTTAATTGGCCTCTTTAATTCAAATCCAAGCCTAATTAAATGCAAATTGCGAGGGATAAAACCCGCCATTCATAAATGCCATTTCACAACACTTAACTTTGGAAAATGTGTGTCCTAGGTAAGTGACCTAGGACCCATTTACCATAAGGTGAATGGGTCCTCACTTAGATCTAGGACCCTATTTTTACATAATGTTTAACGTTGACTGATGTGTGTCCTAGGTAAGTGGCCTAGGACTCATTTTCCCTATGGAAAACGAGAGAAAATGGGTCCTCACTTAATCCTAGGACTCCCCTTTAAAATATGTTTTTGGTGGTATTTTAATGATTTCAAATCTAAAATTCAATGTCGTCTTGTGATATTTGAATTTTAGGAATTAATGTTAAGATACATATAAATACAAGGTTATTTCACTTAGTTTCACCTAGATTTTCAAGTGTTCAAGTACTTTTAGCAAGTTTTTGAGATCAAGAGCATTCAAGAGAATTTTTAAGGCATTTCAAGGGTAGAATTATTGAATATTATTACAGCAATCAAGATTCCTTTCATCATTTCAAAGATTTATTGCATCATGGATCTTGTTTGAGCTAATATGTTGATGTAGTGTTCAAGATCTATGCAGGTATTCAAAGGCATTGTTTGACATCAGGTTTCATGATCAAGATATACATTCATTGAGGCCACTTCTTGCTAGTTTGTAGATTTTCATTCCATGGTTTCAAATAAGGTTTGGTGAGTTGTTACATAGATTTTTTCATTCATTGTCCCTTCATTCTTTTCTATTTCATTATAAGGTTTAATTACCAAAATGGGGTTTGACCAAGGAAAACCCCCTTTCTCTAACAAACAATTTTTTTCTCTCTTTGATATGTGATTGCAGATATTAGGTTGAAGATCCTTTAAAGATAAAAATTGAAGAAAGTTGCAAAGTTGTCAAAGTTGCAAGGAAATTTGTTAAGTCATGGAAACTCTTCTATATATTTTATTTTTGGTTATCCGATAGTGAACACCTGAAATCTGGGAGTGCAGACCTGGCAAAACAAAACCTAAAAAGCATTTTTCAAAAACCCTAGCCAGGACTCATTTGTCATAGGGTGAATGAGTCCTCAGTGAGTTTTAAAAGGTGACTTTTGGTGAAAGGTATACAACATTTTCCCCTTTTTAGATCTACCTTTTGATTATTGTTTCTGTCAAATTCAATTGTTGTTCTTCATTTGCATTTTATAACATACATTTTGAATAAAATAAGAGAAATAGGTCCATGGTTCATCACTCCATTTTGGTGACCCTCGATTTTCTATGTTTCATATAAAAAGAATTTATCTTTGGAATTTAGTTTTTCATTAATTTTAATGATATTCCATGGGTGTTTCGTGGAGACTTTAATATTATGGAGTTTAATGTGGACAAGAAAGGTGGATGTAATTTTTTTTTTAGACTGCAGGAATCAAGTAGAGCCCCTATAAATTGTAGTGCACCTGGTAAAAAAAATTCATGTGACCGGTGATGGGGGAGACTAAACCTCATGACCTCTTGCCTACAATAGTATGCTTTACCCAATCAAGCTAGCCCCCCACCCCAAAGTGGATGTAAGTTTGAGGGGAATGGTGATAAAAAATAATTTTGGGTCAAAGGAAAACATTCTTATTGACCCCTTATTATACTATAAGTAATACAGTAAAGGGATTTGGTACACTTAATCTATTTTTTGAAAAGTTAACAAAATATTATTTTCTAGATTAGATGGATTCATATTAGATAGTGCATTTCTTGGTGTCTCTTTTTTTTCCAATAAAAATTCAATTAGAGTAATCCCAAAAATTCTTTCTAATTATCATTTAGTCAAGAAATGGATTTCTTCCCACTATCTAGTTTTTATAATCCTTCTTCTACCTTCAGAATTCTATAAAAAGCTTAATATTTATTGCCTAAAGGATCCAAGTCTTATAGAAATTATTTTTCTTATATAAATTTCTTAAATTTGAATAAGTTCTCTAAAGGTTTAAATAGTTGTATATAGAATAAAGTCATTGGAACCTTTAAGAAATTTTAATTTTTTTTTTTTGTAAATACAAGGATAAATCTTGGACTATGAGACTTAGACGACTTCAAGAAGAGATAATAAGAGTTGAAAATTATCTTCAATATAATCCTTGTGATGTTGAGTTGTAAAAACTGGTTTTGATATGAAAAAAAAGTTAAGGTTTGATTAATTTCATAAAGGGACATGTGTACTATTTTTTAGAAATATATGAACACAATTGTATCTATTGTATCTTAGTGATAGAGTGTCAAAATTCTTTTTTTTTTAAATAATAATAATAAAGAAGAAAAGATAAAATTTTAATTTTATTGATGTGGAGTTATTTTGATTAAGGATGTGGTTGAAATTAGAAAATATTTTCAATCTTTTTATTATGAGCTCTTCACCACTAGTGATAATGATATTGTTATTTCTAATTCAAGAGAATTTCTAAAATTGTTTGAAATAATGATATTGTTATGATTAGAGACCTTTTCTACAAGGAGATTAAATGTGTTATTTATCATTTGAATGAAAAATCTCTTAGGTGTGATGGTCCCTATAGAATTTTATAAGGATGAGATCAATTGGATAATTAAACTCTTGCTTGAATTTTATAAGGAAGTTTTTGTTATTGCTAGTACCTTGAGGAGTGAAATAAATAAAGGTATTGTCAATATTTTTAATAAAAAAGATGATTCCACTAAAATATGAAATTGGAGGACTATTAATTTTCTTAATGTTTCATACAAAATATAAAATTCCTTTGCAAGACTTTAAAAATTTATATGCTAAAAGATATCTCCAATTTAAACAAGTTATATGGAGGAGAGATATATTTTGGATAATCTTTCAACTAGTTGTGAAAACATGAAGAGATCATTTTTCCAATGAAAATATGTTCAAGGACCCAATTAATTTTGGAAATATTGATAAGTACCTGAGGTATTTTCCACAACATGTCAAATCATGATATTGCTATCAAGATTCAACCATGTAGTTTTATGAGCCAAACTCATTGACCCATGTTTCATTGACCCATGGAAATATTATTATTGGATTGAATGATCATTTATTGTCTTGGTTAAATTAATTTCATGGAATCTAGTGATCAATACATTTTGTAGAATGTGATGAGTTTTCTAATCAAGTATTTTTTTACACCTACATGTATAACTAGTAAATTGTCTAGCTCCTTCCCTTTGCAAGTGTCAATTAGGCAAGATTGTCTTATTATTTTATCTCTATTTGTTATTAGTTATAAATCTCTTCATTATTCTTTAAGAGACTATTCTTTCAGTCCTCCTACTAAGGGGGGGTTGGTCCTTCTAGAGATTTTTTGATTGAGCTTTGTTTTGGTGATGACGCCACTCTTTTTGCTAAAATGGAACAAGATAATTTTTTCAAGCCTTAATAGGGGCTCTTATTGGATACTTTTTGTATTCCTTAAATATTTAAAATTTGTGTGCATAAAATAGTGTTCTAAGCTACTTTTATGAGATTCTTTAGTGGCTAGTGAGAAAGAGCTAGAAGTTTTTGGATCTAAATGAAGTGATAAAGTATTTATGTATTCCATTTTATCTTAATCTATCCCTTAAATGCATGTGGAGATGGGTTATGGGTAAGGTGAATAATAATATTTCTAAACATGGCAAGGTAACTTGTTATCTCTTGTTAGGAGGTTCTATCTTTTTCAGAAGGTTTTCTCTTCATATATATTGTACTTACCTTCTTTCTACTTTTTTCCTCTTATTATTTGATTGATTTGAAAAATTTAATCAAAAACAATTTTTTTTTAGATAAAAGGCCATAGGCTTGAACTTTTTGTATTAATAAAGTAACTAAAACACATTTTTGAAAGTGTCAATGCACATAATGGAGGGGAATATGGTCTTCCCTCAAGTTAGATAAAATTAACTTGAAAAAGAAAATAGAAATAAAAAGAAACTGTAAGACAAGGGGACCAACTGTGTTCAAGGCCCCAGGTCATGGAGAGCCAAGAGTGGAAGGCTGCCCTAACTTACCTTAGCTTAAAGGGGTGTTAGGAAATGAGGGACGAGAATGATAAGGACTATAAGATCCTTCAACCACTATGCAGAACCGAAACTCAGAATGGGGCTAGGTGAGCTAGTTTTCGGGTTCCACACTATGTCTTAGGAAGCTCTCTACCTAAGGATGAAAGTGCAGTTCTGAGACGATAATGCAGTGCACTAGCGTCTGTACGACTAGATGACTAAAAAGATAAGGTGAACCACTATAAAACAAACTAACGACCTAGTTAATGGTTTTTAAGAGAACAAAAAAACACTATGAAATAAGAAATATATAGACAAATATGATAAAGTAAGTAGATTAAAGCTAGGGTGACA
>VDFB02369051.1:0-26884 GCA_007258455.2 Sequoia sempervirens | reverse complement strand
TGAAAAACTAAGATATGGGTTTTGAAGATAACTGTATTCTGAAGCAACCCAGATTGTTAGTTTTTTTGAAAAAGTTTATCTTTCCTCAACATGCAAAGCTTCAAAAAATAGTTGAAAAATTAGGATCTGGGTTTTGTAAACAATTTCATACTGAATAGACCTAGATTATTAGATTTTGAGAAAACTGAGGTTTTCTCGAAAAAGCGTGGAAAAAGTAGATTCTTGAAAATATAAAATTTTCCAAACTTGAAGAGGATGAAAAACCAAGCGGACCCAGATTGATGGTATTTGAAAAAGATGACCCCCTTCTTCTGGAATGTGATGCCTTGGAAAAATAAAGCATGAAAAAGTGAGACTCTGTGCAACCTAATCTCAAAACCACGAAGAACACTGAAGAAGCACCACGTTTTGGCCTCCAAATCTTGATGTAAAGAAAATTGTATGTTTCCTCCTTTGGATGCTAACCTGCAAAAAGTGAATTTAATGAATACGAAAAGCCTTCTTAAATAGGTTTTGAGGATGAAAATACTTTATTCTCCAACTTTAAATCTTTGAAGCCAATCCTAAGCCAAAAACATCGAACATAGACACTGTTTTGAATGATGCATGATGAAATTCAGAAATTTCACTAAAGCATTGAACTTGGGCGCCTTTACTTGGAAAACTTAGCCATTTTCTTGGAATTCCCAACTTTTTGCTTGATTTTGATCTCAATTTGATTTTCATTTATGAACGTCAGATGAATCTAGTGAACTGACTAATGATCTCATTGTGGAGCCTGATCAAATCTGGAAAGATTGTTCTGGAGACTGCAACCTTGAAAAACTAAATCTGACGCCTCAAAATCTTGGGCACCCCTGGCTACCTGGGGCGCCCATGATCACTAGAGATAGTCATTTTTTGATATTCTTCAATTTGTTAATATTTTTTGACCTTCAGATGAATTTTTTGTTGAATTTGTGATTCTGGCAATTTAGAAGGTTTGATGAACTGGATACTGGATTCGTTGGATAGCTCGAAGGATTCTGGAAAGATTGTTCTGGAGGTTGTATTTCCTAAAAACTAATTTTAGAGGGTCAAAATATTGGGCGCCCTTGGCTAGTTGGGGCGCCCAACTCCTCCAGAGTTAGATTTTTTTCTATGTTTTTCATCTTTTCTTTTGAAATTTTCATTTTGCACAAGCTTATCCCTCTGTTCAATCCGCAATATATGTTGCTTGATAGATCTGATGAGCTAGCTAAGACATTCATTGGACAGCCTACAAAATTTTGAAGAAAATGATTGATCTGGCAAACCCTAACAACTGGATTTGAACCTCCAAAAACCTAGGCGCTCCTAGCTAGCTGGGGCACCTTTATTCTCCAAGCATAGAATATTTTTTATGTTTTTAACAATTTCTAGTTTTCTCCTCTGACAAAACCTCTCTGTTTGATCTGAGATTCTGGCTGACTGATTGATTGGATGACCGTGCTAATGGGTTCACTGCAAATCCTATTGAATTTTGAGCAACATTGTCTGGGGGCACAAACCCTAACTCCATCAACTGGTGTCTTGAAAAACTTGGTGCCCCTGGCTACCTAGGGCGCCTTTACTATGTAGTGTTAGAATTTTATTTGCAATTTTTAACTTTTCCCCCATTCCTCGTGCTCACTATTGTTTTGACTACTGAAAACTAATTTTTTTCTAAGGCATGAGTGTTTAGGCGCGTTGACTGGATTGGGGCGCTTGGACTCTCCAGTATTAGCCAAATTTTCACACTTTCCAAGATTTTCTAGCTTCCCTTCTTCGTTCTTCATTCTTCGTTCCTCGATCGTCTTTTGTCACTTCTTGATCTGTACAGTGCTTGAGACATTGAATCTGACACCTAACAGTTGAGCAACCTCCATTAATGACCTTGGAGCTGCTGAAAAAGCTTCTAAAAAAGTAGAATAGACCCACTAGGGAAAAACTGATCTTTTGATGATTATGACTGGACCAACCTGATGAGGAAGTATTTTCAACCAATCAAAATCAGTTTGAGCCCTGGAAGCCAAACTTTCTATTTTTAGAAAAAAATTCTAGTATCCATTTGAGAAGAAACCCAGGGAAACCCAAAAAAAATTTATTTTTAGAAAGTTTCTAAAAATAGAATTTTTCTTAAAATTTAGGGCTGAAAAACTAAGATCTGGATTTTGTAGACTAGGTTGCTCTGAGTAGACCCAGATCATCAAATTTTGAAAATTTTGAGTTTTTTGACCCTCATGCAAGACATGCAAATTCCCAATTTTGACCTTTTTTGACAATTTTAACAAGACTTTTGACCATTTCTTCAAAATGCCTAAGTGTAGCAAAAATTTTAATTTGAGGTACAACACCTTGATTTTGTGGGTTTGCTTCAAATAATATGTATTTTCCTATTATTTATTTTCATGTTAAGTTTGGTGAAGTTTCAAATTGACTTGGCAGTCAAATCTCTGATTTAGGTGCATTGTTTATGAGATTTCTTGTTAATTCTTTCAGGGCACTTCAATTTATTTGAGAAATTAGTTTTATTTGGGTATTTTAATGAGAATTAAATTTCACTTGTTGTCCCTTGCTACAAATTTAAATTATTTCAAAAAAAAAATCATCTGGGACATTACATTTGGATTCATCTCATGTAATTTACTTTAATTTCATTTCCTTTTCCCTCCCTTTTTGGTGCATAACTATAATATAAAATATACTTTAATAATCACTTATATCCTTTGAATATAAAGTCCCCTTTTAATATACTTTAATAACACACTTTATTATTTTGCGTTATTAATACAAAATGCATAGGACCAATATTACCAATATGACTCCAGGATATAATTATGCCACCATGCTAGATATAGACACTCTGCCAACTAACCATACCAGTGACTTACTATAAATAGTAAGTATGCATCAAAGTCTCTTGAATGGCCTCTGAAAGGCGCACCACCAATAAACTCAGATGAAGAGCTGAAGAATACTGAAATTAGCACCAAAGGGTTTGCTGTCGAACCAAATACTACCCTCAAAAGGGTCCCCTAAACACCCTATTAGCCTACAGGGACCAGTTGGCAAGCTAACCACTACATCTGATCACAGCTTAGGAAAAGGGGACATTACAGAAGTACCTTGTTGAGTTAACCGGGTATGTTGTATCTAATTATTATATTATAGAATGTTCACACCAATTTGAATGACATGGGTGTCAGACACACCATCCTTGCAGAACTTTCAAGTAAATAAGTGCAGTTTGTTGGGAAAATGTGTCTCAACCTTGCAATCATATGCGGTTTATTGTTGATAGGATGTATATATATATATTTATATATATGTTTCCTAGTTACATTGATAGGTGTATACAATGGCAGCATAAAGCGAAATGTGAGCATGTTAACTTTTTTAGGAAACTTCTAGAATGGCTGACATACATTAAATAATGATATATTGTAAATCTGGATTGTTCCTTATTAGGTTTTAGATCTAATGGAAAATTATTTGTTGGCCTGTCTTGCGCTAGAATGCAATTCTATTTTATGAGGGCGTTGTATTACAACTGCGGTAAAGATTGTGATGATTTCTAAGAGTCTGATAGCGATCGTGTTGTCTCTTGATCTCTGAGTGGTGATACTCCTATGAGAAGCTTGCTTTACAAGTATATTGTAATATTTGTGATTTACTGAATAATATATTGGGCGGATTTTGGAGTGTGGGGTTTTTCTCCCGAAAGGGTTTTCCCCACATAAATCACTATGTCGTGGTATGCACGATATTTATGTTTATTTTTGTTTAAGTTTTTGTAATTGTTAAAGATCTGTAAATTTTTTGCATTATTCTCCTCTCAAGATTAGTGTAGGAAGTTGTTCCGCTACCTTAGCTTCCTTACAAGTGGTATCAGAGCTTGATCACCTTTGGTTTTAGTTGTCGGTTGTTAGGTTTTTGAACTAATTCATATTTGAGTGGGAGCTTGTGCAGAAGATACTTTGTGATCTTGTTGCAAGAATTTTCAAATGGCAAGTTCATCAGGGAGAATAGAGGTGGAGAAATTTTCTAGAAATAATTTTGAGATGTGGAAGTTGAAGATGGAGGATTTGTTGATAGATCGAGATCTGTGGGATGTTGCTGATGAGAATGTTTCAAGGCCTACAGATCCTACTTAGGCTGCTCAATATTATGTTATGGACCGTAAAGCCAAGGGTCTAATCAGATTGTGCTTGGAAAACTCTATTTTAATTAATGTCCATGAGGAGACCATTGCACAAAAACTATGGAAGAAGCTTGGTGAGATGTATTAGGCCAAATCTTTAGTGAACAATATTTTCTTGTGGAAGGAGTTGTATTCCTTGAGAATGGAAGAGGGTGGATGAATCACAAACCACCTGGAAGCATTCAATATGTTGGTGGCTCAATTGGCATTAGTTGGTGTCAAAATGGACGAGGAAGATAAATGTCATATCTTCCTTTGTTCTTTGCCTGATTCATGGGATTCTCTTGTTATGGTTATTGGGAGTACTTTTGTTATATTGAAGATTGAAGATGTGGTGGGTTCTTTTCTTTCTGAAGAAATGAGGAGAAAGGTATCCATCACTGCTAAGGAGGCCCTAAATTTTCATGGAAGACCTAAGGGAAAAGGCAAGAAGAATGAGAAGCGTAACAAATCCAAGTCCAGGGGGAGATCTAAATCTCCTGGAAAGTCCAAAGTTATTTCTTGGAACTACGGTAAGTTTGGTCATGTTCGTAAGGAATGCAAAGAAGAAAAGAAGAAGAAAAAGAAAAATAAGAAAGTTGATTTTGATTCTAAGTTCGAGAAAGAAGATGGCAATGCATTCATTGCAACTTTGAGAACTCGTGTAGGTAATGATGCATGGTTAATTAACTCAAGTGCGTCTTTCCATATGACCTTTAATAGAAATTGGTTTTGTGAATATGAAGAATTTGATGGAGGTAAGGTGTACTTGGGTGATGATTCTCATTTAGACATGTTTGGCCATGGTAAAGTTAAAATTAGATTTCCTAATGGTAGAATAAAAATGATTAATGGGGTGTTGCATATCCCTAGATTAGCACGAAATTTGTTATATGTGAGCAAACTAATAGATGTGGGTGTGCATGTAGTATTTTATGATGCAGGATGCAAGATGATCAGAGGTGCTATGGTGATTGCTAGAGGTGTCAGATATGTCACATTGTATAAGCTTGATGCATGCATTGTTGAGTGCAATAGTACCTTTGTGAAAATCAAGTTTGTGGAAGAAGTGAGTGTTTCACCTTCAGCAGATGGTCATGGCTTTTGGGTACCCAAAGGTTCTCTTTCTTCTGAAACAAAGTAACTTGCAGATAAAACTATGTTATGACACTAGAGACTTGGCCACATTGGAGAAAAGGGTCTAAGGGCCTTGAAAAATAAAAACCTTGTTGAAGGTTTGTTTGATTGTAACCTTGATTTTGATTTTTGTGAGCATTGCATTTATGAAAAACAAAATCTCGTTCAGTTTTACTCGAGTTCTCATAATTCTTGTGGTGTATTGGATCTTATTCATTCTGATGTGTTTGGTCTAGTAGATGCTCCTTCAATTGGTAAATCCACATATTATGTTTCATTTATTGATGATTATAGTAGGACATGGGTATATTTTCTAAAGAGTAAATATGAATTTTTCAGTCGATTTAAAAAATTTAAAGCAATGGTTGAGTTGCAGACTAGAAAGAAAATAAAATGTTTAAGGACTGATAATGGTGGCGAATTTTACCCTAATGATTTTGATATATTTTGTAAAGATTGTGGTATTCATAGACAAAAGACAACCCCGTATTCTCTACAACAAAATGGAGTTGTACAAAGAATGAATAGGACACTGATGGAGAAGGCTAGGAGTATGTTGAGTGATGTTGGTCTAGAAGAAAGGTTTTAGGCTGAAGCTGTTGCCACTTCCTGTTACTTGATTAATAGGTCTCCTACATTAGCTCTTGTTGATAAGATGCCTATAGAGTCATGGTTGGGTCGCAAGCCTTCATTGATACATCTTAAAGTTTTTTGTTGCGAGGCATATGCACATGTGCTAAAGGAGAAGCGGACAAAGTTGAAGAACAAGGCTGTGAAATGTATCTTCATCAGATACAGTTATGGTGTGAAAGGATACAAGCTTTGGGATCCTGTTGCACAAAAGCTAATACATAGTAGAAGTGTTATTTTTAGAGAAACTAAGCCTTCTTCTATTAATTGAAGCTTGAAAAAATTAAACAAGAAGTTGTGATTCAATTTCCTTCTACACCTGAGAAAGTTGAATTGAGGCCCAAGGATAGACAAGAAGTTGAGGAGAGCTCATCTAGCTTTGGATCTTCAAAAGAGGAGGAATAACCTCCAACTCAATTTGTTTGTAGGTCCACAACACATAGACAACCACCTAAAAGGTATTCACCTGATCATCGGAGATGTATTTTTACTTTGAATACTAACATGGATGAACTCATATATATTGAAGAGGCACTAGGTATGAATGATGTAGAATCCTGGAAGATTGCTATGGATGAAGAAATGACATCTTTGAAAAAGAATGATACATGGGATCTTGTACCATTTCTTGAAGGACGAAAACTTGTTGGTTGCAAATGGGTGTTCAAGAAAAAGATTGGTTCAGATGGAGCTATTGAGAAGTATAAAGCAAGGTTGGTTGCAAAGGGTTACTCTCAAGTCGAGGGTGTTGATTATGGTGAGATATTTTCCCCTGTTGCAAAAATGACATCCATAGGATTTTTGCTTTATATTGTTGCTAATGATTTAGAGGTTCAACAAATGGATGTGAAAACTGCTTTCCTTCATGGCAATTTGGAGAAGGATCTTTATATGACACAACCAGAGCATTACGGGTGAAAGGTAAAAGTAAATTGGTTTAAAAATTGAGGAAATATTTGTATGGCTTAAAACAGAGTCCTAGGATGTGGTACCAAAAATTTGACACATATGTGTTGAGTTTCATATTTGAGCGTTCTAAATCAAATCATTGTGTTTATTATAAAACTGATGGTGATTGTTTCTTGTTTATTGCATTACATGTTGATGATATGTTATTTATTGGTAGAGGGAACGATATGATTTCAGAACTAAAATCTCAACTTGTTGCTAAATTTGAAATGAAAGATCTTGGTGTAGCTAAACACATTATTGGGATGGAAATAAAAAGAGATAGAGTTAACAAAAAGCTATGGCTAGGCCAAAGTAAGTATGTCAATTCAATTTTACAGAGATTTAACATGCATGATTGTAGATCATTGTTTGTTCCCTTTTCTGTTGAAAAAAAGTTATCTATTTCAAATTGTCCAACATCTCCATCAAAGATGGAAGACATGAGAAGAGTTTCTTACCAGAGTGCAGTCGGAAGTTCAATGTATGTTATGGTTTGTACTAGACTGTACATTTCCCAAGCAGTGGGAGTTCTTTCTAGATACATGTCTAATCCTGGTAGAGTTCATTAGGATGCAGTTAAAAGGGTCTTCGGATATTTGTGTGGTACTTTAGATTATTCCTTGTGTTATCATAGTAATGTGACTGAAGACGAGATTTCCCTTGATATTCATGGTTATGTGGATTCAGACTGGGCAGGTGATATTGATAGCAGAAGATCCACCAGTGCTTATGTGTTTACATTATTTGGTGGTGCAATCAATTGGATGAGTAAATGATAGGATGTGGTTGCTTTTCCCACTACTGAAGCAGAGTATGTGTCAATTACTCATGCTTGTAAAGAATCCATTTGGCTTAAGAGACTGTGTTCAAATATTGGAATAAAACAAGGTGTAGTGACAATTTATTGTGACAGTCAGAGTGCGATATGTCTAGCCAAGAACCTAACATTTCATGCTAGGACCAAGCACATTGATGTACAATATCATTTTGTTAGAGATATGGTCGAAGATGGGAGGGTGAAGCTGGTTAAGTTAGATACTTTGATGAATGTTGTTGATTCTTTAACTAAGCCTATGAGCACAGAGAAGTTCAGATGGTGTTCAAAGACTATGGGCCTTTCAACCCCTAGCAATTAAAGAGACGATGTTTACACCCTCATGTTGCTCTTGCAAGGTGTTCGACAAGTGGGAGATTTTTTGGGAAAATGTGTCTCAGCCTTGCAATTATATCTAGTTTATTGTTGATAGGATGTATATATATTTATATATATGTTTCCTATTTACACTGATAGGTGTATACAATGGCAACATAAAGTGAAATGTGAGCGTGTTAACTTTTTCAGGCAACTTCTAGAATGGCTGACATACATTAAATAATGATATATTGTAAATCTAGACCGTTCGTTATTAGGTTTTAGATCTAATGGCATATATTTTTTTGGCCTGTCTTGCCCTAGAATGTAACTCTATTTTATGAGGGCATTGTATTACAACTATGGTAGAGATTGTGATGATTTATGAGAGTCTGATAGCGGTCGTGTTGTCTCTTGATCTTTGAGTGGTGATACTCCTGTGAGAAGCTTGCTCTGCACGTATATTGTAATCTTTGTGATTTACTGAATAATATATTGGGAAACTTTTAGAGTGTGGGGGTTTTCTCCCGAAAGGGTTTTCCCCATGAAAAATCACTGTGTCATGGTATGCATGATATTTATGTTTATTTTTGTTTAAGTTTTTGTAACTGTTAAAGATCTGTAAAAGTTTTGCATTATTCTCCTCTCAAGATTAGTGTAGGAAGTTGTTCCGCTACCTTAACTTCCTTACACAGTTTACTCTTCTTTTTTTAAAATAAATTATTTATTTTATTATTATTATTATTATTATTATTTTTCTTTAAATTATTTTGCTAGATGATCATTTTGAGGATTATGCTATAGCGTTCAGCCAAGACTAGGAATCTAGTAAATAGGAAGATTTATTACGAAAGTTTCTAGATACAACATCAACATTCTAGATAACATACACTAACCAAAGGGAACCAATAAAAAAGACAGGGAAAAAGAAAACTATAGTTACAACACAACTAGCAATAGGACAATTAGTATGCCTTTTTAGTTCCAAATTTACACCTTCCAATTGAAAGCCAAGGGTTTGTTTTTAATTTATATTGTTCTTCTAAATAGTCAAAAAAGTTTTTCACAATCCACGCTTTAACACAATCATAATGGTTGCCAAGGCAAAGCAAATATTGTGGTTCTTAATACAAGACAATAGGAGACTTTGGGGAGAAAGGAGATAAATTAACTGGAAAATGAGGCTGTAAATTTGTTTCTTCATAGTTTTTTTTTTAGTAATGAGCCCTCTCCTATGGCACAGTTACTTCTGAAGAATTGATACAATTTTACATATGAAGGTGATCATTTTCCACTACTTGTTCAACTTCTTCATTAGAAGTTTACAAGCATTAATAAACTTGAAGCAATAATTAGATGTAGTTATAGCTCCTTTAGTCTGTCAATTATTATGAAATTTTTTAAGCAATTCATTTCTATGATGGGTTATAACCCAACCCAATCCTTATTGTCTTGGCTATGACAAATTCAATTTGGTTTGGGGAGGGGAAAGGAGGAAGAGGTTGGGCACAAAAGGGGAGTGGAGAAGAAAGTCCCATATATTAGCTAGACCTGTGGTTTCATTGGGCTTGCTATAGCAAAGAATTTTAAGGTATACATATGGAACCTTGACTGAAAAAAGGAAAATGAGGACGAGGAAGATGAACATAAATAGAGGGTCATTTTGCCTTATATAAAAAAACACAATGAAATTTCAAAAATCTTAAAAAAAAGGGATTGAACCCATGTTCTTACCTATCAAGATGGGATTTGGTGGAGTGCAAATGATAGAATGCTTTCGGTTGAGTGTAAGTGATAGAATACTTTTGTGGAAGATTGTTATTAGAAATCAGGATCTTAGAATAATAATCGTTATAATCAAAATATAAAACAAATAAAATGAGAATCATGTAAGGATAGATTTTAGACATTACATAAGATATATATGGGGATTTTTTTTTGGATAAAAAATCCTATAAAGCATTATTTTATTAAAACACTTACGAAAAGGGTCTATTCAAATATAGAGCAAATTTGGGGTCACTCCTATGGAAAATAATATGGGGTGATCCCACAATAGTGGTTTATAATTTTTGGCCAAACTAGACAATGAAATTATTATTTTTAACCAAATCTTCACATTCGGGCACCTATAGCGGCTAAACCGTGAGGAATTTGAAGATGATGCAAACTAGAGTCTCGTCACATTTTTTTTGTAGATTCTAAAAATATTTTTTTCAAAAATTTTGGAATCAGTGCATTTCTTTTCCATCTCCCCACAAAAGCTGGTTTTTTTCCATAAAATAACATTTTCAAAAAGTGGCCTTGGTATAACACATAAAGTTTTTTCCACAAAGGATAAAATTCTAATTCTTTCGAATTTAGATTTAACTCGGGATATCTAGTGCTTCCACTTGGTTAGATAGTTTTATTGAATATTTTTTCTTTTTAATCAAGTTTGAAGTCAAACCAATTACAATTCAAACAAGCTGGCGACCATATAGCATTAACTTTTTTAATATCTAAATTCAAATTTTTTTGTTGGATCAAGGACTTCAATATCTAGTGCACTCATATTTTTAAATTTTTTTTTGATAATATGCTATTTTTCCACATGTGCAGAACAAAGAACTTCATTTTCGGTGAAGAACCAATGTTTAATAAAATTAAAAAAACAAATACATAATAAAATCAAAAGATATTAAAATTATATTTGTTGGATAGCTCGTTCCAAGGACTACCTGATTCTAGATGGGTTTCTGAAGAATCCTCCATTTTCATCGTCAACCCGAGCTTTGAAGCGTAAAAAATTAGACTTTTTTTGTCTCGGGAGGGGGATGAGGAGCAAGGGGGGTTCAAGTGAACCCCTAAGGGTTCGGCCGAACCCTGGTTCGAGCGAACCCCTTCAAGGGGGTTCTTCCGAACCCCTTTGCTATGCATTTGGGTTTTTTTTGCAGCCAAAATTCAAAGGGGTTCGGTCAAACCCTAGTTTGGGCGAACCCCTAATGGGTTCACTCGAACCAATAGGTTCGTACGAACCCCCAAAATCACTTTTTTTGCTTTGGGGTCATTTTTTGTGAGTTTTCCTTCCTCACTTGAATTGTAAACCACTATTGTGGCTTCAATGAGTGATAATTCACTATAAATCTCCAAATTCCTTCACTCTCAAATGAGAGAGAACCTCCTTAAATATAAGAGAAAGGGTGGCATAATACTTGAAGGGGTATTACTCACATTTATTCAACAACCATCATTCATAAATAATTAATAATCTAATAGTTATTAGACTATTATTTATTTCAAATTGTATATGCTTAATAAGCATATAATTTATAAAGTTTTATAATCTTATATTAGAACAATTTATACAAATGTTATAAGGGTACATGACCCCTAATAACATTATGTTTTGACAATTGTACGTTGACATTATTGGTAGATCAATGTATAATAAAATTGCAAGGCTAACAAACATATATCTTACACTTTTTATCTTCACTTTGAACTCATTTGATCCATTTATCTCATATATAATGACTAGTGTACTAGTGACACACTTAAGCATGCAAAACTTGATTGAACTTGTCTCTTTTCATCTTAAGCATTCAAATCCGATCAACATATCTTTCATTCTTTGACAAGTACATCAATTTTTCAAGTGTGGATCTTAGCATAGTTTAGAACCATGATTGTGGTCTTCACCTTTGACTTAAAACTTAACTTTCAAAATGGACCTAAGTTGACCCCTTCCTATTAGTTTTTACTTGTTGAGTTGACTGTGAAAGATTTGATTTGCATGCTAAGGCATTATATTAAAGGAAAAACCTTAATTCATTTTTAGGCATTCGTTTTTACTTATCAAAATTTCCATCTCTAAACAGGATTATATCATTATCACTTGGAAAGCATCAATTAGTACCAATAACCACATCTTAGCAACATACTAGGCATCTTGCATGATTGTTTGGCTTGTCTTCCAAATAATCCAAATTGTTAATTTGATTGAAGAGGTTTGACTAAGGCAAAACTCCTTGCACAAAAAACTCCCACAATATTTGTAGCTACCACCATTTTTGAATAGCAAAGAATAGCATGTAATTGCAAGTCATAGATACATAAATCATTTTTGCAACAAGTCATTTATATAGTCAGAGACATACTATTCTAGATTTTATTGTTAGAGAATGCCAAGAAACTTAAGCAAATCTAAGGTAGGTGTGAATAGTTCAATCCTAGAAAGGTGATTTAGCTAACTAGGTATAATAATGACTTTATTTACACTAGCATTTATCACAAATCACCAAATTGAATTATTAAACACAAACTACAATAAAATATACCATTGTCACTTCTAAAGCTAAGTACTCATTCTCTTCTTTGTTGTTTTGAAAATAATTTTTTGTGTTGTTATTGCCTTCATATTGTAGTATTAAGGTAATATTATTAGTTGTCCCTATGAGTATTTATCTACTCTAGAATATATTTATAAAGGAGAGGCCTTTAAAATCATATATAATAGTAACATTAATGAACATTATGACTGGAAGATTAATGTTATTAGGGAATTTTAGTTTATAACTTCAATAATGAATAATTAGATAAGCTTTTTACAAGTATTGCCAAATTAATCATATGCAAGTTTATTATATAGGATATATTTATTCTAATTTTGGTTATAGTATACAAGCTTTGAGTTTAAATCATGTCAGCCGGTGATACAACAAATGGGGGACCTCATCTTCATCCCTGAAGGGACTTAGACATGTATTTTAACCCCAAACTACTTGTCACTACACTAAGCATCTATGTGCTAATCTAAATGATGTTACTAAAATGTATGATGCCATATTTTAATTAGTTTACACAAGTTTTATAAGATATTTTCCACGATTTATGCCTTTTTTGGTGAATATTTAATTGAAAATTTCACTAATGAAAAACTTAATTTGTATCCTCCTTATTAAGTAAATTATACCTAGAACAATGAATCAAGTTTCATATCCATTCATTGATATCATCACTACTGTTAGATCCTACCACAATTATGCAATTCTTTTTGACATGTGAACTTGATTAATAACATTTTACAATACATAAAAGCAAAGGAAACATATACACACTTGTGAATGATATGCACTTATCCATATCTTCATTCATTCAACATTGTTCAAAAAATTTATTATCTTTCATTGTAAATATTACAAGGCAACTTATGAAAATATCTCTTCTATTTAACATTTTAAATATACAAGGGTTAATTTGCATTTTCCATTAACATCATTTCTCAATCATCATTTATTATTAATCATTTCAAGTTTAAGTTCTCACTAAAAAATCTACAAATTATTATGATATTACCCAAACCACCTAATTCCCCTCTTCTTCTTTACCTTTTTAAGGTTCAAGTAAGCTCAAGTTTTTTAATTTTATATTTAATGATACAAATGTCAAACTTTCTACATCTTTGAATTTTTTACAAATGGTGATACTTCAACATTCAATTATTTTTGTATTGAATGAATGCCAAAATTTTGATGCCTACAAAAACTTAATCCATTAATAAATGAAAAAACTTGAATATTGGTAGCATCAATTGCTAAAAAATATCTTACCTTACAAATATAGGTTGAAATCCTTATATCTTGAAAGAAGAAATGGTACAAAACTTTGCTCTCGTGTCAAAGGAAGATCTTAAATGGACAAAAGTAAAGAGGAAGAAGAGAGTCTCCTCAAAAGTAAAGCACCAAATGATGTTAAAGGGTTGATGCACTTTTTTTAAATTTGTTTGATATATATTCAAGGGAGTCGACCCCTTGTCCACAATTCACCTTGAAAAAACAATTCTTAATTAATTCTAAACTAATATAGTAAATAAACTAGTATATCCATTTTTAGTAAAAAATAATGTAAAATACATCTTTTAAAAGTGTATTTTTCATATAAATGAAATAAGTGCCTTGGAAGGATATCTCTCCATATGCTAATTATATTATTATCCTCATAGATTCATTTGATTCTAGAGAAAGTCACCTTAATAAATCCTTTTTTAATTATAAAATTTAAGTAGTATAAAATCATTTTATTGTATTTTATTATATACATACATATATCTACATATAAATTTTAATTTTTAGTTATAAATTATTTTATTTTATTTTGATTTTGATAGTATTGTAATAATAGTAGTAATAATATGTAATCAACATAAAAAGACCTAATAACTAATATATATATAACATTAGTCGTTTTGAACCATTGCGGAAATTGAGCAAGGTGTGGAAGTAGCAGAATTTTGAATAGTATGGGAATATCGTGAAGCTCAGGACAGCCATGGATATTGTGGAAGTTTGGGTCCATCGGGTTATATCAATGGATACAAAATATTATGTTCATTGAACCCAAAACATGCCTCTTTTCTTATAGAATTAGTCTTTCAAATCTTTTTGAGCTATTATGGAACTTCCAAGGGATAAGAATATTGTGAATTCTGGTCATGGATATTCTTATTAAGTTTATAATTATATTTCGCCTTTTTACATTTCTCTTCCAAACCTCTTCCACCGAACTTTAACTAAATATGAATGTTGCCATTTTTTTTAAGTTTCCAGTCATTTTAGATTATTGTGGAGTTATGAGCTACATAAGAATATTATGAAAATTTTGGATTAATCAGAATATATCCTGATAGACAACAAATTATATTAAATTATATATTATATTATTTTATATATTATCTATTATATATCATATTATATTTTAAATATGTTATACATTGATAATTTAGCAGTGTCATCTCTAGCTAGAACTGTTACATATATTTTCCTTTTGTAAAATAATATTGATTTTTCTTTGCCACCATTTTGACAATTGTTTCCTCTATAGTGACATCTATTGGAAGCACATTCTTCTTAATTCCACACAACTATATTTGGATTTTTTATGTATTGTAAATAAACATTCTCTGATTTTGGCTGTATACTGTTATGTTTATGTTTATTTTTTTTGGGAAAGACTCTATACACTACTACTATTAATGAGAAGGCTGCCAACATTTTATCTCTCCTCTATTACAGTTGTCTGTTCATAGTTCTGAGTCGTGTTTTTTCCAGATTGTATTAGCTGCAATATATTTTCAATGTAATGCAGGTTTGATACTGTCCTTTTCCTCGACATAACTAATGACTGCGTGCACTGTACATGATCTATGCAGATGAGAAGGTGAGAGTGGTCCAGCATAATTTAATGAAATGTTGCACTCTAGAGAACTAAAAGTATCCTCCCCATCAATAAATGACATAGGTGGAGATGGCGGGACACTATATCTTGTTATCCCAAAAATATGAAAATGTTTAACTGGTGAAAAAAATTGCACATATGTGTGCGAATGCTTCTCTTCCAAAGCTACATTTAAATATGAGTTTATCTCTAAGTCAAAAATAAAGCTCGTTTGATTTGAAACATGAACTGTGGTTGCATCATTAAACATATCTTGTTTAATTCTTGATATTGAACCAGCTTGAGAAAGTCTATTTGTAGCCTTCCTCAAGTTCCTCTTAGATGAGTGCATAGAAAAACAAACATGCCAAACACCAAACTGATCTCTTTCTCTTCTTTCGAGACTGATTGTGTTTGCCTTATGGAAATAAGTGTCTGACGAGTTAAATCAAATCCTACGCCTTTAAGCTTCTCTCGAAATGTATACCACTGTGCAGAGGAACGAATAAAAGTGGTTCTAGTTTAGTCCGTTTGGATAACAGAGTTGGCTTGGGCCATGGTTTTGCTCCCCATAGGTCTCCAGTTCAACCCCGCTCTCGCGGTTGTCCAGTGGGCCTGAATGCGGGATATGGCGTCTACCCCCAGGGGACTAGTATCGCTCCAGCTCGCCCCAAGTACCCAAGGTATAGACTGCTGGACCGCTGGGCTGAATCGTGGAGACACCCCTGCCACATAAAAAAAAATGATTCTAATTCACATTTTTTAGCCTTGACAAAATTTGCTTTTGCTCTCTCATACAATTTGGGAAAGCCCTCACAGACATGGAAACATGAAGTATCTTGAGACATCAACTCTAGAACTAGAAAGGAAACAATTGCATGATTTTATCCTTCGCGCCAACATCTACATCAATAGAAATATCAATAATGCTATTATTTGCGGTAAGGTCCAATAGGTGATGCATTGCATAAGCCTCCATATTTGTAGAAAAACTTCCAAAGTCATACATAACTCATGAAGTGGCCAAAGCTGTTTCAACTTCACTTTCCATCTGCCAAATGTATCTTGTAGAGGGCTACACAAAGTGAAATGAAACAAAGTTGCAATCATAATCCTTTATCTCATGCACTCCTGGTATTGGTGTGTGTCCCACTGAAGCATCTCGTTAATTCGATATTATGGAGTTTTAAAGGTTTGAAACCATTTTAGATTTTTGTGGAGTTCAAAGCTATGTAAGGATATTGTGGAAGTTTTGGGTTAATTGGGATATATTTTGATAAGCAAAAAATTCTCACAATGCGAGGGAAACAAAGATATTGTAGGGGAAATGGAGCATACAAGGAAATTTGCATCTTAACTTTACAAAAGATAAATATGTTCTTTCCATTAAAAAAATTCTAGCTTTTGATTTTTTAATAGTTATAAGTATTAATCTGCCTATTAAGCGATTTACAATTCTATAAGCCTCCATATTTACAGATGAACTTCCAAAGTCATACATAACTTGCGTAGTAGCCAAAGCTATTTCAACTTTGCTTTCCATCTGCTAAATACATCTTGAGGAGGGCCACACAAAGTCAAATGAGTCGAAGTTGTAATCATAATCCTCTATCTCATGTACTCTTGGTATTGGTGTTTGTCTCACTAAAGCAACTCACAATTTTTTATTGTAGCACTCTTCATGCATCTCTTTCAATAATGCCCTCTTTATTTGAAAGGAATGCCATTAGCAATGCCAAAAAGATCATATTTGAATACCCACCATGGCATTTTTTAGGTTATGTGGAACTACTATACACATATTGAATCCTTTTATCTCTTCACAATTTGATGAAGATGCTACATTATACTTTTCCTAAGACTAGTAATTACCCAAACCTGTTAGTGTATTGACATAAGCAACTGACTATTTTTCCCTCGAATTTGATTGCCCATACATGGTATCAAAGTAACCATGGAAACATCATTTTGCATGAGACTCCCTTTCATCATCCTTAAAACTATTCCTTGCTTCAACCTCTGCAACTAGCAAGTTCCTTTGATGAACAAAATTAGGCCTTGCATTGCCAGTAAGCCATAATGAGCTTCTATTTGTTGGAAATCTCCAAAATTTAAAAAATATTTCTAGGCATACAAGATTTCATGTTTTTCTTGTATTGTTGGGACACCTTTGAAAGCTTGATAGTTTCCATATTGGCTCTAAACCTTTCAAATAGTAACCAAATCACCTTGTCGGAGGTTCCAACTTTAATAGGAACATTCTTGAAGTTTTGATAATGTTTTAAGTTCACTTTGTTCCATTTCATCGGGGGTTTTAGTGAGAACGAGAACCATTGGGGGTTCTCGTTGTCCCTAGAACTTGTTAGACCTTCGACCCACACCTTTCAAAGCTTTCAAATGAGGAACTCCAAGGAAACTCTAAGTGTTGGGTCTTCGTCAACAAAATCACAAGGCATTAGAACTTGTCCATCATCTTCTTCTTTATGTTTGTGCCTATTGGCAAGTACCACTATTGGGAAAAGCACAAGAGTGGCTTTGTTGTCATTTGCCATTTTTTTTTTAAAACTAAAGACAATTTGTCATAATTAAACCATTAATATTTTCATACAAATTTTATAATGGTCTCAAATTGTTCAGTACTATTTGCTAGTTCGAATCAAAATCGCATAAAAAATATTATTATATTTTTGAATTGTTTTGCAATAGAATGCCATATCAAAAATTAATAACAATATTTTATTATTTTTAAAAATACAAGCATTTTTTTTAACGATGTGACCAAAAAAATGAGTGAAACTTCTCAACCAATCAAATTGACCATAATTCATTTTTAAAATATTTTTTGTTAAAAAATTTGTATATTAACTTTGCATTGTGATTATTCTTTGCCTAAAACAAAAACTAAAAATTAAAATGTCCATCAATAACTTATACACACAAACACACTAGCAATCACACCTTGGTGTGCAATGGGTACGCCAAAGAGGTGTGGAAGATCAACTAGGCAATATTTTGGTCTTTTTTCCATACATTTGTGTAGTACACGAGGTCAATTGGTAGGGCCTTTGAATTAGGAAAATAATCAGGCTCCATTACCAATAGTTTCATGTTATGTTTGCAATACCTGAGAGAGGGGGAGAGAGAGAGGGAGAGATAAGGATAGAAAGAGAGAGAGATTGAGGGGGAAGAGCAAGAGAGAGAGAGAGCGGGGTAAGGAGATAGAGATAGAGAGGAAGATAGAGATGGAGATGGAGATGGAGATGGATATAGAGAGGAGAGGGATATATAACTATGGAAGAGATAAATATATAGAGAGGGAGAGAATGCGAGAGGGAGAGATAGAAAGATAAAGATAGAGATAGGAAGTGATATATAGAGAAAGGGAGAGAGAGGGAGAGATACATGGGTAGAGAGATGGAGAGATAATGAGATAGAGATAGAGGGGGGGATGGAAGAAGAACTATGGTGAAAGATAAAGATTCAAATAGATATAGAGGTTTAGGAAGAGGGATAGGGAGAGAGGGAGAGAGGGAGACATGTCTAGAGATAAAGGGGGAGAGGAAGATAGATGTAGAGATGAAGATGGAAGGAGAGGGGAAGAGGGAGAGAAATAGATAGAGAGATGAAGAGGGGTAGAGGGAGAGATAAAGATAGAGAAAGATAAGGAGATATAGAGGGAGAGATAAAGAGGAAGAGTTAGAGAGATATAGAGGGAGAGGGAGATAGTTGGAGGAGGGAGATGGACATAGGTAGAGGAGGGAAAGAAGAGGGGGGAGAGAGGGAGAGAGTTAGATAGAGTGGGAGAGAGAGAGAAGAAGAGGGGGAGAGGGAGATATAATTCAACATAAAGATATGGAGAGGGAGAGGGAGGGATGCATAGATATAGATAGACGGTGATATAGAGAGATATAGAGGGATAGGGAAAGAGATAGAGAGATAGGGAGAGAGATAGGGAGATAGGGAGATGAGGTAAATATATATATATATATATATATATATAAAGAGATAAAGAGAGGAGTGAGATAATTGGTAGGCCTTCTAGTAAATGATGTTGTTTGTGCAACAAAGGTCTTAATGGAGAAGTGATAGTTTCAAAATGCAGGGATCCAAACATGATTGAAACAAAACTTTTGAATTAGGAAGATATTCAAGCTCCATTACCAACAAGCTCATGTTTCTCAATAGAGAGGGATAGGGAGATATAGGTAGAGAGACATGGATAGAAATTCAGAGAGAGAGAGAGCAAGAGGGATGAAGTGAATAAGAGAGAGAGAGAGGTAGAGATAATGAGATATATAAAGAGGGAGTGATAGGGAGAGAGAGAGAGGGGGAGATAGGGATAAAAATTAGAGAGAGAGAGAGGGAGAGATAGGGATAAAAATTAGAGAGAGAGAGGGAGAGATAGGGATAAAAATTAGAGATAGAGAGATAGATATGACTTGCGAAAGATAAAAGGGGTGAGAGAGAGAAAAAAATATGGAGAGAGGGAGATGGAGAGATAGAAATATATAGGAAGTGATATTTATAGAGGTAGAGAGGAGGATATATATATATAAGAAAAAAAAAGAGAGCAAGAGTGATGGAGTGAATAAGAGATAGAGAGAGGGGGGAGATATCAAAAGAGAGAGATAGAGGGGGGAAGATTGAGAGATAACAAAGGTGATAGAGACAAGTAATAAAAAGAGAGAAAGAGATAGGGATACTGAAGCAACAAGTGTGTGTGTGAGAGAGATATAGAGATAGAAATAGGGAGTATTTATGTGTGTGAATAAGAGAGATATATTGAGATAGAGATAGAGAGGAAGGGAGGGAAATAAAGAGAGGATAGAGAAGTAGAGAAATATACAAAAAGGGAGTGATAGGGAGAGAGGGAGAGAGAGGCATAGAAAGAGGGCGAGATAGAGAGATATATATAGTGGGAAAGATAAAGGGGGTAGAGAGGGAGAGAGATGTAGGGGAAGGTAAGGAGATAGAGATAGGGGAGAGAGATAGAGAGGAAAATAGAGATGGAGATCAAGAGGGAGAGGGAGAGAGAGATAGAGAAAGAGATAAAGATAGGGAGGGAGAAACATAGTGTGTGTGTGTGTGTGTATGAGTGAGAGAGAGATAGAGAGATAGAGGGATATATATATAAAAGGATGGAGAGGGAGGGAGAGAAATAGAGAGATATAGAAAGAGGGAGTGATAGAGAGAGAGAGGGAGAGGTAGGGATAGAGATAAGGAGAGATAGAGAGATAGATATAACTTGGGAAAGATAGAGGGGGTGAGAGGGAGAGATGAAAGGAGAGGAAGAGGGAGAGGGAGAAATAGAGATAGATAGAGGGATGTAATGAGAGAGGGGAAGGTGGAGAGATAGAAAGATAGATATGATCTTCGAAAAACCAATAAACCCCATTTATAACTGTTGATGCCAAAAATTGGCAAGGTAACAACCCTTTATGGGAAACTTGGTTAATGGGGGAACCAATTGCCCAAAACTCAGCGACCTCCAAATTTTTAAAGAAGTCGGCTTCTTCTATAATTAGGGTTTTGGAATGGGAAAAGGAAGCAGATATAAAAAATAAAGATCTAACTAAGGCGATGCGCCAAGGAGTAGATATAGGCACGGTAAATCTATCTTTTGGGATTCAATATAAGGGATTGATCAACAATCTTCTATGTTCCAGAATAACAGAAATCAAAGTTAAAGACTTGAACAATTCATTTAATGACATAAAATAATTCTCACACACATTCACTAAAAAGAGGAGTTAATGACATGATCTAAACAAGCAAATTTGTATTAAAATCATAGAAGTTCTGCAATGAACAATTCAAGGCAATAATGACACAGTATCAATGTTTTATCAAATAGCTTAAGAAAAATAGAAAGGCCAAACAATGGCACAGTCTACTAGTCTCATACAATAATCTAAAAGCAATAAAAATAAAGGCCTGGTGTCTTTTCCTATTTTTTCTGCATCTTCTGAACTCTTTTTCAGAAATAGGGAGCAGTATATATAGCCAACAATCCTCCACCTGGTGAGCTTGTAATAGAAAATATTTTGTATCTTGAGCAATCATGGTTGCAGCAATGATTTCCATCGGCCGTTGTAATAGAAAATATTCGGGCCATAACACATAGTTGCTTCCCAGCTAGATGCATCCCCTGTGAATGATGGTGGTGGTCCAGAAATATCTTGTGCAGACAAGTGTCGCTTCCCAGTGGAGCAGTTAGAACATGCGGTAGCAGATCGCATCCCATTACTCGCTTCATCCTTGCCTTTGATAGAACTCCCGCCGAAGGGACGCATGGTGGAAGTTCGTAGCCAGTGGTTCTTTATCCCCTCCCTTAGATGAAAGCTTGTACTGGGAAGACGCATGACAACCTTTAATACTATCAACATCGATTATGGGGTCCGCCAAAGTAAATGCGGGTGGAGGCTATGTGGCACACGGACAGGGCCCGACAAAAAGGTGAAGGGAAGCAGCTAGGAATAGCCCGCAACATAGACACGTGGAAGCATGGCGGGAGCTAGTAGAAGAGCAAAGGAAGCATTTTGCTGCGAGGAGCTCTCGGTGGACACGTGGAAGCAACAAATAGAGTTAAGAAAAATTGGCTCGATGAGTAGTTAAGGGCAACATTTTCAACATATGAGGCGCAGGCCAATACTTAGCAAAATAAAACCACCGGAAGGGAGCTCGAGGAATTTCATATTCATAGCTTTTGGTGACTACTAGGGGCATTTCGCCTGCGGAATGAGGAACCCAAAATTTCCTTGGGCTTGTAGACCAGAGCCCCATCAGTAGGGCGACAGAGTCAGAGCTTGGAAAGAGCTACCTGCAGAGGCATCTATTTGGCCTCAGATGGTCTCGATATATCATGCAGCTTCTCTTGCGCTCCGCTTAGGTCGAACATTTCTTTATAAGGCAGCGCCGCAGGTAGACCAGCCCCAGACTAAAATTGGAAGAGTAGTCGCGCAACCAGATGAATGACACCCTCAATATCTGCTAAAGTAGGAGGTTGGCTAAAACTCTGAAAAGAAGTTGTGTCCTGCTCCTTCTCTTTAATCTTCATCACAATTTGTTCCGCCGTGGTGACTGACTCATCTATAAGAAACAAGGAGGGCAGATCCATCTCAGTTAGCTGGGAGAAATTTTCTCGCATGCTATCCATAGTCTAGTTCAAAGAAGTTGCACATGCGTTGGCACAAATGATAGCCGAGTGGTAGTGGATGAATTTTTCTATCTTCTTGGCAACAATTTTTTTATCCTTAATCCCTGCTTTTCCTAAGTCCTCATCCGAGACCAGGTATAACTTAGCAAACTTTTTCCTTTAGGAACCCTCTCCACAATGAACTACGGGAACTACTCAATTGCTTCACGGACCTCCCTGCTCAATTTTGTCACCTCCGACATATATTGAAGCATCGACTGTAGTGTCAGGCAGAAGACCTTGACCTTTTCCTAGTACAAAACATATAGTTGTTGCGCCGTTGGAATGAGGTATGGTTGGGCAGCAGGGGTTTGGGGAACACTCTTTAGAAGGGAAATCTTTGCATCCTTCGAGTCGATATCCTGTGTCAATTCTGCAACTCTCCTGTTTGCGGATGCAAGTTGTCCTTGGATGTTCATCAATTCTTTGGACCATTTTTCCTCAGCCCATCTCTTGTTCACTGATTTCGATTCAAGGGAAGACTTCACCTCTTGGAGTTGCTTTTCCAATTGGGCCCTTTGGTTCCCAAAGTTTACATCCCTCTCTTGCATTTGTTGCTCGAATTGAGCACACTAATGTTCAAATTTCTCACCCTTTTGTTTTACTACCTATTCCACAAAAGTTAACTGGTTCTGATAGTCTTGGTTCCTCCACAACACGTCGACCAAGGAGAGGTCAACAGATTGGAACTTTGTGAGTTCCTCCTGGAGTCTATTCTGCTCTACCTCTACTGCCTGCGCTTTCTCTAATAAGCGTGAAACTTCTGTTTCCATCACATTTTCCCTTGTTTGCAGGAACTCAACCCTATCCTTCACAAGTTTTAGCTCCTCTTCTTTCTTCTTTAGTTGGCGACCAGACTTGAGAAAGTCGGTTGTCACCACCCGCTGTGTTTCTTCCATGAGTTCCACTTTATCCTGTGGCTAGGCTATGCTCAGATTGAGTCCCATGGTGAACATGCTGTAATCATCGGGCTGCATCTCCCCTTGCGGTTTGATGATGTGTTGGATGCATGGTTGCAAAATGGATCGCATTCTGAGCTTCATTGTAAATAGTATACACCTTTGGCTCCGTCGACTTCTTATTATCCTTGGCCTTTCGCTTCTAAATTCTGAGAGCCCGCGCTTCTTTTGTAACATCACCCTATGCTATAAATTGGGTTGGTGACTGAACTAGCCCACCTGCGAAAGGTGCACCAGGAGGTACGGTGAAAGGGAATGTGAGGGTAGTGGCTTGGGCTATTTTCCTCTTTGGGAGATCGACAATCTGTGGGGAGAAATAAGGTACATGCCAAAGCTTGGTCTGTGACTCCGCGGGAGGACTCATAGGTTGTTGTGGCAATTGAAGAGTCGTGACGAACTCCATCTGCTGAGCAGACTAGGTTGGGCTCGATATAGTTGTAGCAGGAGGGGTGTTAATAGCGACCATGCTTGTAGAAAGATAAACGATAACAGATTGGGTAGTGGAGGACGGTGTAAGGGTCCATGAAGGCATCTAGATAAATGACCTCATATGGGAGTACTGGGAGAAACCTCCTGCGACCATTGCAGTTGAGGTAGAAAAGGAAGGGTCGACACTAGTAGTGATGGGCATCGCAGAGACAACATGGGACACTAGAGATTGTGAAGTAAGAGAAGAGGGAGAAAATGTTACTTGCTGATTGGATGATTGCAGTTCCTGGCTCGCCATGGCCTCTTGGCTTGCTATGGGTGTTTGCAAACTTTCTCCAGTAATTTCTTATGTGTGTTGTTGTTTAGTGGGCAGGGAGTCATCCACCTCTATGGTTTCTGGTTGTTGCTGAGTTATTTTTTTCTCGCTACGGTCCAGGTGAGTGTTTGCAAAGCTCTCAATAGGTTCAATCGCACATTTGTAGTAATCAGGCTAGGCCGCTCCATTTCCTTTCTCTTTTGTTTAGCAGAGGCTGACGACACTTTTGATTCTTTCTCCTTTCCTTTCCCCGCAATTTCTTTGGATTCCTCACCGGAGTCATCGTCCTTATTGGTGCTCGCGTCAGAATCCCTGTGCACCTCATTCTATAATCTATCAAACTCCTCATCCAACACCATGCTTCCATAAGGGACCTCAAGTTGTTTGATTTCTTTGCGGTACACCCAAAAATATCTGATTCATTCCTCTCTTCATCCTTTTGTTCTTAATAATGTGTTTCAAAGGCCAGCTTCCATTTTTTTCTTTTCATCATACTTCGTCCTGGCGAAGTAGAACTTATGCCATGGCAGCCTACTGTCCTCAGTAGGAATGCGGATCAAATTGACTAGTAGATCATCCAGATCTTTCAGCGGGTTCCACCTCTTTTCCCAATAAGGTCGAGGGATGTGTGTTACCTTGAAAAATTCATTAGGCGCGTCATTTTCAGGGTTGTAATCCCAGTTAACACAAATCATCACCAACCCCAAGTGAGCCAGCTTATCCTCCAACAACTTGTGAGTCTTCTTTTTGTTTATGACCACTGTTTTGAAGCTTAGCGGGCAGCCAGAGAATCCCTTCTTCTTGGCCTTCCTCCCGCAAAATTTGTAGTCGATAAGGGATACTTGCCAGAACATTTCGAGGGCTAGCACCTGATTTGTAACACATGCTAGAAGGCGAAATGGTTCCCCAGTGAAACAACGCAGTCAGATGAATGTGAAATCCACTCTGAGAAACCAGTCACATTTGGGAGTGAAATTCTGCATATACAAAGTCTACTCCTTGGTGAACCGGTCAATATCATCCTCCCCTTTCAAATCTTGCAAAATCATTGTCAAAAAATAATCTGAAAATGCATAATAGTCATATGTAGAGGAGAGGAGAGGAGTCCATATAGAAATTAGTCTTCTTTTTCCCGATTCATCAAAAACAGACAACCTTACATACTTCTTGAAGAAATCAGGGTTCTGGTGCAAAAACATATGGGCAAGGAAGGAAGGAAACCTAAACCTCTGTTGCATTTTGTAGTCCCTGATTTGCTTTAGCATCTCATCAACAAATAATTGTGAAAAATCATACCAAAAAAAGGAATGTTGCTTGTGAAACTAAAACCCTAGACCCAATTGAAATTTGTGCACATCCTTGTCGGTGTCCAAGCTGCAAACAAATGCCAACATTGAGAAGGCATCTTGCATGTCCTAGGGGAAGGCATTGAGTGGTTCCAGAATCTTTGGTGGCTTTTGATGATCCTCCTTAGGCCTTTTGGTTTCTTTGTTATAAAATTCCAGAGCCTTTTTCATACCTCTCCATATTTCCTCTCCCTTCGCTGGGTTGAATGGTTGTATCTCTTCCGGTCTGGAGCTTTGGTCAGGGATGTACAACATATTCCAGATAACTCCCGGGTATATATTGACTTTTAACCTCCGGCCCTCGATGGTGTTGGTGCTTGGGTTGAAATGCTTGATGAACAAGTTCCAAGCAATAGTGAACAAACGAGACCATATACTATGGGAGCCCACTATACCATAGCTTCTGGTTCAATGAATCAGGGTCAGTGAATTTTTTCATTCTTTCACAGGCCGCTTCCCTCAAAGTATTAGGGTTTTTTACAAGGATGGGATCATAAATATTATCCCAGTCCTCCTTGATTTAGCTCTGATCTCTGTAACTCTTAGGCTTGTCCAGGACCTGTGTGCTTACCCATTCTGGCTTCTCTGGTATACTAGGCGAACCATAAGAGACGTCTTCAAAGACGTAGGTGGCTGATGCCACATGCATATCATCAAACAAGCTCTGTGTTTCTTGTCCCTCGGCCTCTACTTGTGCCTCTCTTTGAGAACTCTCTGCCATTTCTCTTTGCTAGAGACTTTTCTGAAAAGAATTCACAATGCAAATCCTTTTGCATGCGGTACTTAGTTATTTCCTTCTTGGAGTGGCCAACAAATCTCACCTACGTGCATTAAATTCGGCATGTACCACTAGTTATTTTCTCATGAGAAGTGAATTACTTGCCATTTTGAAATGAAAAGAATTTATAATGACCTTTGGCAATGATGTACTCCAATGTGCTTTTCTTGGAACTTGAGCTAGAAATTTGAAGGAAACTTAGGCGTTCATATGTCGTGGAAATTAATATCCCAAATGGAATGATTAAGCCAAATATGCAATAAGTACTTGAAAAGATTTGCGTTCCTTTTTGGAGTTTGAGAAGCGCTTACAGCGCAACACTTCAACATTCAGTCGTATGAACTACCACCGGTGACTGCCACCAACTTATGCTAATTAATTAGCTCCTATTAATCCTTGCACACAACAAATCATACCTACAAATGCAACTGGGTGGGAAATTCAGGGTAAGAAGGACAATGCAGAAACTGAAAACTGAAAAAACTAGGTGATTCACCAAGTGATAAATGATTTGAAACTGCTTAAAAACCTCACAATATAACTCAACAAATGAAACCATAAAATCTCACAACTCTGTTATTCATGCCTAAAAAAATAATTCTAATGATAGGCTCTGACTTTTCTAATGCTCAAAAAA
>VDFB02369050.1:0-36750 GCA_007258455.2 Sequoia sempervirens | reverse complement strand
TTTTGCATGTTGAGATATTCTGAGCTCGTTAAGTAGGATTATATGGTTTCAACACGAGAGCTTTGGAATTATCACTGAAGTGAAGGATGAGTTGTAGCTTCAGTTTGGGATGCCCAAATGGATGAATCACATGTTTTAGCATGGTTCTTCATAGGATAACCCTATTTGCATGAGATATGGTGTACCTTTTAGGGATAGGGCTTGTGCATTGTAATTGTAATTCATGTTGAGTTTACAAAGCTGATTAAAGCCTATTTATCTCAAGCAAGTTGAATAGAGTTATGAGAGTTTTTATTGCAGGTTGTGAAGAAGATTGGTGAAGGCGAAAGAAGCATTCTCAAGCAATAATTGGAGCTATTGCAATTTAGAGATTGAATAATAGAATAATTCTTGGTGGAGTTTTTTCTCGAAAGGGTTTCTTCATGGCACATCTTGTGTAATATTTCTAATAGCTTGTCTAGTTCTTCTATCAACTTCTATCTACATTCTACAATAGTAAAATGGATTAATCAAGATAATCACCCACAAAGAATATATGTAACAAAGAAAAAGCTTAATTAGATTAGCAATATTAAAGTTTTATAGAGTATTAAGCTAAGAAAACACCTCATTTTTCAACACACTATTTCCTCTCATTCTAAGAATATGATTTTTGGTTCCATATGTTTACAAACTATTTGAGGATTCAAAGATTTGTTGTTAAGGAAATAGTAATAAAATATTTAAGAAAATGGCTAACTTATGTCTTTATCATTATATAAATATAAAAACTTCAGCCATGTCCCTATTTAGGAAGTGATTAGAAGAACTAAATCCAACCCTTATGATCTCTTAAATGAATAGTTATGGTAGCAATAAGGTGTTTAGGATGTTAAACTTCATGCATATATTTTGTATTGATTCTTATGAGTACAGAATGACTATTGTGGAAGTGGCTACTTTAGCGAAAATTCATATGGTATAGTTGATCTCGAATGGGTTTAAACTATATTTTAGAACAACATTTATTGTAAAAAGAAAAGAAATAAAGATCTCTAATCATGAATGTTAGATTATTTGGTAAGTGAAATAATTCGAGTTTGGGAGAAATTCATAAACCAAGAACTTATTATAGTCAAAGGTTAATTATTTGAATAGCTTTATATTGGGTTGTAATCAAATGAAAATATAATAGCCAATAGTGGCATAAGATATTTTTGTAATCATCATGTTAATTGTCCATGGTTAAGAAAAGTGTCTTGGACCTTAACCCCAATCTTGAAATTAGATTGTCATATTCTGAAGAGGTTCTAATAGGCTTGGCCTTAAGTGAAATATTATGTAGAATTATAATGCTATTATATTAGAAATAGTATCAATGCCAAATATCTATTACTTGAGTCTTTCCTAGGATTGGTATCAATGTGTCTTTTAATTTATTAAACTGAGTCTTTAGATACTTATAAATATTGAGAAGATATCAAGTTGTATCTAACTGTGTGACCATTTGGGGAATTACATTGTCGTGAAATAGGCCTAATAAATGCCTTTAATGCCATCTTAGCCTCCTTTCTTAATGCAATAATAAGGCATGTTATATAATTTTTAGTATGGTATTTGGGTATTGGGAAAATCCTTTTGATGACTAAAAGACATCTATTGACCCCTTGAGTACAAGAAACTCAATATTGAATCTAATATGTAAATTTCAAATGGAACTACTTTCTTATGGGTTTGTGTGAATTGAGGTAATTTTGTCTTGAGTAATAAGCCTAGCCCCTATGTTGATATAATGAAAGCTTGGGATGTTCAAGTTGGATTAGGAATAATAATGGTGGTGAGGTTCAATCTTGACTTACTTGGATGAATGCATCATGGTATAGGTTCGGTAAATTGAGAACCAGTGTGTAGGTATCCTTGAGAGACCTTGTAAGGAGAAATATGTGTGACTTCCATCCTGTTTCAAAGTAGATACATAGGCAGTCCTTGCGGAAAGGATTCCCTTGTGACCTCAACTCCAAGGGGGGAGGGTTTAGGGGGATAACTCCAAGGGTTGGGGTTGTTCCTAATTGGTTTGAACTTTCTTCTATAAGCTTTTGTTTGAGGTTGGCATGGGTATTGAATGAGTATGAATGAGTTAAGGAAATCTAATAACTTGTATATAATACATAATGTGCTTTTGAATCATAAGATGAATGAAGTATGTATTTAACTACTTTATGGTTGATTATATATATATATATATAATTATATAATATGTTGGGTAAAGGCCACCTCGTGTTGGTTCTATGTAACTCTTATGTGTGTGTGGAGGTCTTTGTGTGTAGGATTGTGGATATGTTGATTGTGATATATTTATCTAGGTCACTTGACCAGTATTATGAATCCATTTATGTATGACCCGCCCAAGTGTGAACCTCTAGGGTATTTGAGTAGTGGCAGACAGTCATTGGACTATGCCAATGATTGATGTTTTGGCTACTGTTAGGGATTAGTCAACATTCATCTAGTTCATAGAGATGAAGGTAGCAGTCTACCTTGGTTATGATATGGTAATAGTTAGTAGGTTGTCATTGGACCATGCCAATGGCAGATGACTATAGATATTGTTGTATCTTTTGGATTACCTAGCATTCACCTGGTTCATAGAGGTGAATTGCTAGGGGTTATCTGAGATTTGATATGGTAATGGTCACATAGGTAGTTACCCTACTGTGTGAATAACGATAATCAAAGCCAACCATTGTATCAGGAGGGTTCATTGGCAGTCACCTATAGCACGGGGGTGATCAATTCCAAGTGTTACCCAAGATTGTGAAGAAAATAGTTGACAATATCACTAAGGTCACAAGGTGGTATATGTTGGAAGCTACTTCTTCCTAGGTGGATAGACTTGTTGTTGGTGGCCTATAGGTGATTGAAGTTGGAATCCATTAGGTTGGATAGGTTCACTACTTGTAGAAAGCTTTGGGATGGAAGATGGACCCACAGTGTAGCATGGGATGAACTAAATCCCCTTCCTAGTTGTCAAATGGTATAATTGGCCTTGTTGGGTTGAAGGTCGAGCCCCAGTGTAGAATGGGATGAACCAAATCCTCTTCCTAGTTGTCTGATGGTGTAGAAGATTGGAAAAAGGATGGACCCATGGTGTAGTGCACAATGCATTGATATTCTTTTCTATTTGGGATGCACTAAGGGAAAGTGTGAGTTAGCCATTGTGGATGTGTCAACCAGTCACTTTGTATATGTGATGTATGTTGGAGCTAGTCACTATGTGTTTGTGATGTATGTTGAAGCCAATCACTATTGTAATTGTGATATGCATATGAGTCAATCATTGTTGTACTTATGATGTGCAAATGAGATAGTTACACTTGTACTTGTGATGTACATATGAGCTAATCACCATTGTACTTGTGATCTGTGTATGATCCAATCACTGTTGTACTTGTGTGTGTATGAGCAAGTCACTATTGTACTATGATGTGCATATGATCCAATCACTATTGTACTTGTAATGTGTGTATGTGCTAGTCACTATAGTATTGTGATGTGCGTATGAGCTAGTCCCTATTGTACATGTGATGTGTATGAGCTACTTAGCTTGTGTATATGAAGGTATGCTCATGACATTCATTGTGTATGATCTTTGGGATTATGGTATGATATTTCCCTTGTGAATTTGTGGGTGTTTGTACGCTAATTTTTGGTATGGATCCAACACTTGATGGCAAGATTATTATTATTATATTATAATTGACTAAGTTGATAAGTTACGCTAAATGAATAGTCATAGTTAAAGGTGAGATCAGAGATCTCATGCAAGAGGAGAGAATGAACTCCCTATAACATTGTTGTGAGAACTACGAAGCCTCAAATTCCCATGAGGGGATATGTAGGTAAGATCATCATGAACCCTCGAGGTTTAGGTTCAGGTCTAGGGATGAGCTTAATCTAAAAGCTTAGCACTATTGAGTGTAAGCATATAAGTGTGACATTGATTTGTTGTCACCATGATGAAAGAAGAAATTTTGAAATAAACACTTTTCTTTTAGATGAAAGATGTTTGGTTGGTTAAAGTTGGTGGTTGATGTGAACTAAAATTAAAAAAATTGTAGTGGCCGAGTGGCAAATTTTACAAATACTAACACCAAAGAAGAGATAAAATGAGAGATGAATGCACAACTTGCATTGGCGGGAGAGAAGACAAAGACAACCATAGTAGCATCCATGTATAGTGGTTATATCCCTCAAATGCAAGTAGAAATAGATTAATAAACAACATTTGAAGGCATAGCAAATAACCTTCATGGTCCATGCATACAGAGCAGATCTGCATCCACTTCATCTACTTGAAGTAGAGTGCCTACAAGCACATCACACATCTTTTTTGTACCTAAAAACATAATTGGAACACAACTATTATTAGAAGGTACATGGTGGAATAGGGAAGTGCATCGAGAAGCAGATAAGGCATGTGCCAATTTTTGGTACTTTAACAACCTTCCATTCAATGTGGCAAACAATCCTTACTAGAAGAATTTGGTAACTCATTGACAGTAGAAGGAAAAGGCTACAAGACACCTTATTGGAATGAATTAAGTGAGAGGTTGCTCATGAATGCAGTTGAAGAGGAAAAGTTAGTAATAGAAGAACAAAAGAAACAATGACACAAGTATGGGTGCACTATTCTTTTAGATGAGTGGATGAACAAAAATAACTACAAATGGCAAGGTATTTGTTTTAAGTTAGTTGATGCCTCTAACAAAGTAAAAAGTGCAAAAAACATTGAGTCTAATGTTGGAGGAAGTTTTCTTGGAGGTGGGCATAGAGTGTAGTTCAAAATCATGACCGACAATGCAATGGCATATGTAGTGGCTGGGAGATTGTTCAAAGAGAGGCATTGGTCACTCTTTTGGACCCCTTGTGTAGCACATTGTCTTGATATTCTTTTGGAGGACATATGAAAACTTGATTGGGTGAGACTGATTGTAGGTGATCCAAGAAGCATAACAAAATTTATTTATAATCACTCTTTGGTTCTTAGTTTGATAAGAGATCACACCAAAGGGAAAGATTTGGTGTGATTGGGTGACACAAGGTTTGTAATGATTTTCCTAACATTACAAAGAATTATTGGTTTGTTGACTTCCTTGAAATAGATGTTTGGGAGTCAAGCATGGTTAGACTCATCATATTCAAAGAAATGTGGAGAGAGGGTTGCAAGGATAGTATTTGATAATATTTTTGCACAAAGAGCTACAAATATCATGAAGGTAACCTCAAAACTTCAATTTAAATGCAAATTGAATATTTATTTTTAATTTTAGTCTTTCATTATAAATTTGTAACTTTAATATTTTGGTATTTATAAATTGTAGGTGTCAAATTTCTTGGTTAGAGTTCTTTGTTTGGTATATGGGGATCAAAACTAAATGGGGTACATTTATGAGGCCACGGATAGGGTTAAAGATCCATCTAAAACTATTTCAAGGGATATAGTCTTAAATTTGATTTGAGATCATTGATCGAGTGTAGAATAATCAACTCCACCAACCCATCCATCCACTAGGATACTTCCTCAACTCTATTTTTTTCCATTTATATAGCTTCTTAGGTCCTAATGGAGAGGTTATGAAGGGCCTCAAGACATGTATTCAAAGGATGACACCCCAGTTTGAGCTGAGATACTTCATTATTCAAGAATTACACAATTACATGATTGGTAGGGGTAAGCTCATTTTCTTCAAAAATAGCTTTTTGAAGAATCACTCATTCACCAAGTAACAAAAATTGGAGTCTTTACATCACATGCATCTTAAAAGTTACAAATTTAAAATTTACAACTATTGATAATTTGATAAAATATGTTTTTTCCTACAAACTCTTTAATATTTTATTTTTTAAATTCTTGGTGGATAGATTAGGGTGAAAATACTCCAAATCTTCAAAGGTTATCCCTCTGTATTTTTGCCAACTCTTTAGTACATCAAACTGTGAGTGCAATTGGAGTTTGTTTGAGGCCATCCACACGAAGAAGATGAATGAATTAACTCAAAAACACATCAATGACCTTCTCTTTGTGCAATAAAAACTTTGGTTTCATAGAAGAAGGGTAAAGGAAAAATTAGAAGAGCTCATTGACTTGGATGGCATTGATCCTTATAGTGATTGGACAAGGTCGAATTAACAACCCCCATTGTTTACTGAAGATGAGATTCTTGATTTTGAGAGGCAGGCAATGGAGGATCTGGGTGCAATAGAAGGAGCTAGGATTGGATGACATTGATGAGACAAAGGATTCATTGTCATCTACTAGTAGGATGGAGATTGAGCTAGAGCTAGAAGCACAACCTTCTATGCCAAGTGAGGAGTTGCAACAAATTCCAAGGATTAGAACCTCAACCTCTCCCTAAGATTTCACTAGATCAGGTAAGAGGAATATGTAAAATTTTGTATTTCATAATATGTAATTTATGAATTATGATGATGATTTTCAAAGGCAATCATCATAAATTCATAATAGTTGTCAACTATTTATTGTATTAAGCTATCAAAATTTAGCATAATGATGTGATTCTATACTCAATTTGTATTTGAATTAATCAAATTTAATAGAAAACACTTTTGTACTCATTTATGGACTCATTAGATACATTTTATTATTGAATTTTGCAAAAAATGTGTTTCTAAAGAAATTTAAGCAATTTTTTTAAGTTGTCAAGTTTTTTGTCGAGTCACAAATTTTGGGCTTGTTGAATTATTTTTTGAGTCAGAGTCCAACAACTATGGATTAAACATTGGGTAGATCTTATAAAGAATATGGGATGTGCTTGGATATGTATTTTTATGTTGATCAAGGTAGAAAATAAAACCATATACAACAAAAGGATTTCCAACACTTAGTGATAAACTCTAGAAAAAAAAAGCAACTTTGTAATTAAGTATAAGTTTACTTATCCAATATAAAGCAGCAAGGGCCTTGCTCACTAAAACAACCACAAATAGCAACAAGTTAAGTAGAAAACACACAACAAAAAAAGAAGAAATATTGCTCCTCAACTTTGAGAGTAGCATAGTTGACCCCATTTTCAATGACACCCTCTAGATCACACCATGAATGCTCTTAATAAATAGGAGATTATTTTGATTAAGTTTCCCTTTTCTTTGAGCATTAGAACCATATTTGAATGCTAGTCCACATAATCATTGATATATTCTAATTTCTTTGTTATTTTCCAAAAATCATTCTCCAACTTATACATTTGGTGTTGGAGTTTAGTCATTTGTATGCTCATTGATTTAGGTAGGGGTTGAGTGAGGTCCTTGATGCATGCTCATGGGTGAACAAATCGAGTGATGAACTTATTGGCATTGTTTTTTCCCCAAGTGACACAACCCAGTTGGTCATAAATTATTTAAGGAATTGTCTAAAAGCAAGATTAAGGAGTAAGAACTCCACCCACTTAGGATAGCAAGACCCAGATGAACCCTCAATGCAAAAGTCAAAGTTCTAATTTTTAATGTAGTAATTTTGATCACATATAACTCATATTCCATATTGTAAAATATCTCAAGGGAAGTGGACATGGAAGAGATGTATCCTTTACCTATCCCTTTGATGGACTTTACTATTTGATCCTTGCTTTCCCAATTGAGTTTTGCATATTTGTAAAATACTTGTTTGTTAGGGATACCTTTGAGGAAAAAAATGTTCTCTACTTGCAATCAACCATCATGTATAGCACTCTTATGGAGTTGGGATTTTAAAACCTTACCACCCTCATAGTCTCTTAGATCAGTTGGTCAACCTTTACCTCATCTAGGAGTTGAAGGTCAAACTCACTAGCATGCTTTCTCTAAGCTTATTCCCATAGAAATCATGAGTGTTTTTCTAGGACTTAGAGTGTCTTAGAGGGATGTGGCATCTTTCACAACTATATGCATTAGATGAATTATTGGAATGGTAGGAAGGAAGAACTACCTATAATCTTGAAACAAAAAGAGATGAAATCCTGAAAAAGAACAAAGGTCTAGAAACCAAAGACCAAAGACGTCAAACCCACAACTTGCACAAACAAAAGCTAACAAGAAACAAAGAAAGGATTTAGAGATAGTATATTCCCTAGCCACCAAGCCCTCCAAAACCATTTGGAGAAGCTTCCAACACCCCAAATGTCACATGCCATCCCTAAGATACAATTACCACTTGCATAGGAGTTGGATTGCCTTACACCACCAAAATTAGCTAGGAAGTCAAAACATACCCTATGAATAACTTCATAGACCTTGCTTTGTACCAGATCGTCTTCCACCAAAGTGGGGAGTGTAAAAGCACTTGCCACCTCCAAAGTCTTGTTCTTGTGTGAAATGAATAGAGTCTTAAGCTCCATGTAGAGATCATTGAAAAATGAAAGGACAAGTGTTGGAAATCATCCTTCATTGCCTTAATCTCTACCTTTAGAGCCCCAAATAAGTTTTCGATGATGGAGCAAAAGGCTTCTTCTAAGCATCAAGAACAACAATTGTGTCAAACTCCTGTTTCTCTTTAGCCTCCCATAAAAATGGTTCAATTTCAATAAAATCAATTCATGTTGCCCCTAGGGAATTCATATCGTTGGAGTGAAGAACCAAACTAGCAAGCCATTGTTGTATGTCCTACAAGATCACCACTACATTTAACCTAGCTTTGAAGTTAGCTAGAATTGGAGCCATTGATTGAAGCTTTTCCATTTTCCGCAAGACCCTCCTAACCCAAAACCTTCTTCACCATATTCAATAGAGATTGGAAAGGGCTCCTAAAAACATGGCACACGTGGTGATATGACATCTTCCTCCATAGATAAGGGACCCTCACAACTAAGGATAAATGCTTAGGGGCCATAAAATAGATGATTAGGCATAAAAAAAATGCCACCTAACCTTAATTAGAAAGAAAACATTCGTTCACAAGAAGCCACATAGCTTAAACACAAGGAACCAAACCAAATCCATAGATTTTCATGATACAAAAAGGGAGAATGAAATGTATGAACACACACAGTAGGATAGGGAATACTTAACCATCATAAATAAAAACATATCTTGTACTATGCTACACCGAGGAATGGCCAATGTGTCACATCAAAAAAAGAAGTTGATGTAGAAAAAATGCAATCCAACAATGGGTTGGAAAGACAACATCCCACCAAGAAAATCAAGGTATCCTATAATCCAATAAGAGCATATCCAACAAAGGCAATGAATCATTGAATTCACTAAAAGGGTAGAGAAGGGATTTTAAGAGATACTCACATTTGCAATAGTGTTAGCTAACCCTATTGTCTTCTCTATAATAATGCATTAAGAAGACATTAGAGAAGTTCTTGCAAACACCAAGGCTTCATCAAGCAACCTAGAGAGCTTCAAATTTTGACAATTTTGTTTCTTAATCCTTGTAATAACATTTTGCAAGTCCTTTTTGACTTGTAATTGCTTACACCCTTTTTTATAAAGCCAATTTAAAACCTGCCACTAAAGCTAGCTAGTTTGTTTCATTATTTGTTTTATGGTCAAGGTGAAGAGAGCCCACATGAATCAAGCCACCTTTGGAATCTATAATCCTCCATCTAAACCTAGATTCTCTTTAGATGTACCATCAAAGTTGAGTTAAGTTTCAACAAAGGGAGTGGTTGCTAAACAATATCATTTCTATCAAAAACACTTTCTCTTACTCCATTAATAGGGGAAATTTGATTTATATATTAGTGTCCATGAAAAATCAAAATTGATACATGGAACTAAAAGAGATACAATGTATAAAGGACAAAAGGAGTGCAGGTCCTATGAAAAAGAAAAAGAAAAAGTGAACAATGCAACAAAAGGAGGCATGTTCCAAAGACAATTTTTGAAGGCCTTAGATAGAAATTCTCACATTCAAGGCCAATAAAAATTGTTTTATTGTTGTGAGGCCATGGGGGTCACTAGGTTCATGATGCCTTGTAGATCTACAATGTGAACTTGGAAGTTGGTATGGGGCCTCTTCCTTTCGAAGTAAGAGGGCTGGAAGTAGGAAACAATCAATCTAGTATGAGACCCTTTGGCAGACATTCCTATAGAAAATCATTGACAAAGGTCAAACATCTCTTGCACAAAGAAAGAAAGACATCTCTAGTTAGCTTGGAAAGAATAAAACATATCTTTGAAGCAACAAAAAGAATGTCTTTTGATCGCATAATAGGAGGGCAGTTGGATGTGGATTGATGTCTGGCATTGGGAGTGCCACCTTACCACTTTATAAGGCATTTTGAATTCAAAATGCTACTTAGTCTCAAATTCTAAGGAGCATACCCAACAAATTCTAAGATTTTCCCTAAATTTTGTTTGCAATATTTGTGCTGCAAGAATCTGCCTTCCACTCTATATATTATGAATAATTTGCATTCCTTTAACTAACTTTGGCAAAACCAAAATAAATTTTGAGCATTTAACTGCAGTAACTGTAGAAACAATAGGAGATTGAGTCTGATGCAAATGTCTGGTTACTTTAACATTTGATAACTTTTTTTGTCTACAGAGGGTAGCGGAGAAATCAATGAAAAGGGAGTCAGATATTATAATGATCTCATAAATGAGCTTCTCAGTAAAGGCAATCCTCTTTACATTCTCTTCCTACAAAACCCCTGCTTTGCATTGTTTTGTATGATATTAAGGTATACTATACAACAAGACATTCTAAAGGCTCAGGATGTTTTATGTGATAGGAATTCAGCCGTTCGTCACACTGTGTCACTATGACCTTCCTCAGGCCTTGGAAGACCAATACGGAAGTTGGCTAAATCCACGCATTGCGTAACATCCTATTTTCTTTACTCTTCTCTTTGATAGAAATAACAATGATTTAGCTCTTGCTTTGAGAGTGGTTTGTTTGCAGGGAATTTCATTGCTAAGAGTTTCTTGATCTGCCTGCTTATATAATTTGAAATCTACTGTTTGGCTTCTCTGCTGGAGCCATAATCAGGATTAAATGGTTACAGGCTATTGTTGGACATTGCCTTGATTGTGGGTTCAAACTTCAGCAAAGAAGCTTGAAATGACGGAATTCAAATGTTATCGCAATTAAATCTTGAAACTCTTGGCAATGGTTGAACAAACTCAAACTGAAAGGGATGTGTATTTCTTTTGTTTATCAGAGATGATTTTGCTCGGTATGCAGAAGCATGTTTTGAAATGTTTGGAGACAGAGTTAAATACTGGACCACTTTCAACGAGCCCAATGTCTTCATACCAATGGGATATGAAACAGGGGACTATCCTCCACAAAGATGCTCTGCTTCCTTGTGGAATTGCAGTGCTGGCAACTCTTCAACAGAGCCTTACATTGCCGGCCATAACCTGCTGCGTGCTCATGCTTCTGCTGTGGATGTCTACAGAAGACAATTCCAGGTAATGTGTAATTTTAGAATCAAAATTTTAGCAGCATCCACTTTAATTCTTGCCCTCATATTCAGTAACGAAGCCTGAAACAATGGAACCCAATCAAACTACACAGTTGATTCCAAAAGAGGTTACAATTTGATACAATTAGAACAAAACATTCTTAATATGATTTTTTTAATGGAAGTTAGTCAGAAAAGCTTTATCAAATGTGTAATTTGACACTGCAAGGTTTAACTAGCAGCAGCTGACATATGAAATTAAAAAGGCAGGCTGATCAAGGAGGCTTCATTGGAATAGTCATTGCATCAGTATGGTTCGAACCACTCACAAACTCCTCAGAAGACCTTGAAGCCAAGGACAGAGCTCATGCTTTCCTTAATGCTCGGTACTAATCCTACTTAATTTTTCATATATATATATCGATTTAATTTAAGCATTGATAGAATCTTATCATCTCAACAAGAACTTGGTAAACATTCTTTATTTTGCTCTGACAGTGGTTAATTGCAAGCATTACTTGCTAAGTGCTCCTGAATCTAATTGAGTCTCATATGTAACGTGGGATGTTGTGGGCTTCTCTGCTAAAGATTAAACCCATAATTGTGAACCACTCAAATTTTGTTGAAGAATTACTTTTAAGAACTAGAGGTGATCCAATTGTTGAAGAATTACTTTTAAGAACTCCTCTAAGGGCTGTGCTTGTTACAGAAGTTTTGTCATGGCTTATTTTGATACTGTGGACATGTTATGTAATCTGAACTCCTTGTTTCTTTTTTTGGGGCATGTGTGGCCATGATTCTCTGTTATGAAGCCTTTTCTGGGCTATGCTAGCTCCAGCTCTATTGTTCTGTCTTGTTGGCTGTGTTTGTTGCAGTGATCTGCTATTTAACTGAACTCTTTGCTGCTTTGCTTTAGGCCTTTATGGCTGTGATCCTCTTTTGATTGGGTATGGTAATTTGTCTCTGAAAGCTGAGAATGTGAGGTTTTTTGCAGGTATTTGGATCCCATAGTATTTGGAGAATACCCAGCCATTATGCGCAAATTGCTGGGCGTACGGCTGCCCACTATCACAGAGGACTTGGGCCACAAACTTCAAGGCTCATTCGATTTCATTGGTTTAAATTACTACAGTTCGTTGTATGCAACAAGTGCTTCAAATCTTCAGAATTCTCCGCAGCGCTTTATCAACAGAGATTCCTTAACCACCCTTACAGGTCAAAGTAGAATTCCATCAAAGTTTTCTTCTTGTTTACCAAATCTTATTTACTATCTTTATGAATCCTATTTAATTTCCTACATATGCATACTAAGACATTTAAATAAGGAAATCTCAAAAATTGAAGCAAATCTGCTGGTAAATATGAAATATTTGATTTTCTTTTTAATTCTATTCACAGAAGAAAGAGATGGCATTCCCATTGGCAACAAGGTTAGTTTACCCATCTTAAATGGCATTTGACGCGGTGTGGCCAAGATTGGCATATCTATCATTTAACATCAATAAATTCAAAATTTGAACTGTAATGTGACAGATGTACCCACCAAATATGGTCTGCGTACCTTACGGAATTGAAAAGATGATGAATTATGTGAAGACCCGCTATTCGAATCCACTTCTATTTGTATCAGAAAATGGTAAATCGAAATGTTTAGTTTGTTTATTTTTTTAAATAATTCGTAGTGAGATATAAGACTTTAACCGTTCTCTTAATTGTATCCATGGCAGGTTTTGGCAACGAGGGCAATGACAACCTCCCTCTCTTGCAGATATTGAACGATACATTTAGAGTGGAATGCATCCAAAATGCTCTGAAATATTTGAAAAAATCAATCAGGTGTAAAATCTTACAGACTGAAATTGAAATGTCAACACAAAAGTACATTAAGCATTTTTTTCCTAAAGCTTTTCCACTTACTGTTCAACTAATTTTCCATCATTTCTTTGTTTTCAAGTTCTGTGCCATGAAAGATAACAGTAAACTTGTATGGGAATGAAATGGTGACAGGCAGGGAGCAGATGTGAGAGGATACTTTGTTTGGTCTTTGCTAGATAACTTCGAATGGACGTATGGATACACCTCCAAATTTGGTATGTATCATATTGATTTTACTGATGGACTACAACGCTACCCCAAGTTATCAGCCTACTGGTATCGTAATTTCCTGCAAGGAAAAAGTGAAGGGCATACAGAGGAATTCTTGACAGATTTTACAAAGAAACATGCAGGAAATCTCAACCCTATAATAGCAGAAGCCTAAGAACGTTGCTGAAGTTCTGGCTTTTATGCTTGTATATATGCTTTTGCTTATGACTGATCATAATCTTGACATTGCTTGTATGTATATGATTAATATCCTTTACAGAGGAAAATCTAATATATATAAATGTATAGAAGTGTTATAAATTTAATAGTTATATGTATATTTGAAAGATGTGGACTTTCAAAAGTAAGATTAAAAATTTCAATATATATTGTATGTGGTAAGGGCTTCGGTGTCTTGGAAGCGACCCAACCTTAATTTTTTAATAGAAAATTAATTGTTCTTTTATGTTCTTTATTATGAATGTGAATGTGTTAAGATTTTTTTTTTATTCTTTTATTTTGTTGGAGATACCCTCAAGGGGTCCCCTTTAGTTCAGACCTTGGTTTGAAAGGTATCCATTCCCCCAAAATCTATTGGGGGCATGATCCCCACCTCATCCCTTTTAGGCGTCGGAGCCTTTGCACTCATCAATACTTGATCTTTAGTGGGCTCATTTAGAACCTTTCAACTTCGCCAATAGATCAAGAGCCCATTGACGAATGTGTTAAGATATTTAAAATGTTTATTTGTTAATTTTCATGCTTTGTCTTTAAAATTGAAATAATTAAATATAATTTACATAATCATTTGTTTATATTGAAATCCAATGCATTGGAAGTATGAAGCCCTAACTCATTTGTGGGATAGGGCATACAAATAAATTTTAGGAGGGCTTTTTTAAAATTGAAGGTGATGTCACCTTTGATCAAAAGTTCTTAAATTAGTTTTGATAATAAAAGAAAACGTAAATGAACATTGAATGCATTAAGGAAAACAAAGCTTGTAGGCCCCTATTTATGTTTTCATGCACTTGGCAATTTATTGAACAACTTGGAAAGTGACTAAAAACCCAATATTTGACCACTTGAGGTGGACATTTTTGATATTAAATTTCATAGGTATACACATTTTTTACACTTGTCCCTAAGCATTGAATGCATTAAGCAAAACAAAGCTTGTAGGCCCCTATTTATGTATTTACGTTTTTATGCACTTGACAATTTAAGCATTGAATAACTTGGAAAGTGACTAAAAGCCCAATTTTTAACCACTTGAGGAGGACATTTTTTAATATTAAATCCCATAGGTATGCACATTTTTTACACTTGTCCCTAAACATTGAATGCATTAAGCAAAACAAAGCTTGTAGGCCCCTATTTATGTTTTTATGCACTTGACAATTTGAGCATTGAATAACTTGGAAAGTGACTAAAAGCCCAATTTTTAACCACTTGAGGAGGACATTTTTTAATATTAAATTTCATAGGTATGCACATTTCTACACTTGTCCCTAAACATTGAATGCATTAAGCTAAACAAAGCTTGTAGGCCCCTATTTATGTTTTTATGCACTTACAATTTGAGGATTGAACAACTTGGAAAGTGACTAAAAGCCCAATTTTTAGCCACTTGAGGACATTTTTTGATATTAAATTTCATAGGTATACACATTTCTACACTTGTCCCCTTTTAAGCTAAAACAACCTTTTTTATTGTCTTATATTTCTCTTCAAGTCCAAACCTTAGAAAGGAAAACAATATGGACAAACAATATTTATCTATTTTAATTTTTTTAATTGAAGGTTTTTTTAATTGTTTTTAATAACAAAGAAAACCTAAATGAGCATTCATGCATTAGGGAAAACAAAACTTATAAGCTTCCATTTGCATTTTTATGCCCTTTTCACAAATTGAGGATTAAAAACTTTAGAAAGTGACTGAAATCCCCAATTCCTCCCACTTGTGGAGGATGTGGTGGTTATTATATTCATTTGAAGGCCCTTTTTCATAGTAAATTTCACATGTATTCATATTTCTACACCCATCGTTCTTTTTTTTTTGGTTAAATTTCACATGTATACACATTTCTACACCAATCGTCCCCTTTTTAAGCTAAAATAGTCCTTTTTCTTGCCTTATTTTTCCGTTTAAATCTAAAACCTAGAAAGAAAAACAAAATGTGGACAAAAAAGTTACATTTTAAAAGCTTTATATAAACCCTAAAGAATTAGTTAATGTTTTTGCATTCCATTATTATATAAACACTAATTAGTTCAAGTATATATAATATAATGTGTATATTTCAAGGAGGTTGTTACTATTTTCTTTATGATTATATATTTCATATTCACATAAGTATAAATATTTAAAAATATGAAGACACTATAAAATTTGAAATGAATTTGTACATTAGTAAGTAGATTTTTCTCTTTTGACAACCAAGTATTCTCTGCACAACCCAAATGGGAACCTCAAGAAAGAAATTGAACATCTGTGTAGATATCATGACATTATGCATGTATCAATACCTTGTTGTGGGGACTTTGTGTGAATTGAATAATATAAGAGATGCACCATTATTATTATTATTGTTATATATATATATATATAGAGAGAGAGAGAGGGGGGGGGGAGATGGAGAGGGAGAGGGAGAGGGATATATATATATAGAGAGAGAGAGAGGGAGAGTGAATAAGAGAGATAGGTTGAGGTAATAATATATAGATAGATAGGGAGATAGAGATAGAGGGGGCAAGAGTGATATAGAAAGGAGGTGACATAGATAAGTAATAGAGAGAGAGAGAGGGAGAGAGAGAGAGAGATAGAGATAGGATGGGACAAATATGGAGTGTGTGTGTATATGACTGAGAGAGATATGGAGATGAGGATAGAGCAGGAGAGATATATAAATAGATATGAGGGAAAGAAACATAGAGAAGAGAGAGGAGAAGTGGAGAGATATAGAAAGAGGAAGTGATATGGAGGGAGGGAGGGATATATATATATATATATATATATATATATATAAAACTTGAGAAAGATAGAGGGGGATAGAAGGGAGAGAGATGGGTAGAGAGGGAGATATAAAAAGAAGGGGAGAGAGACTAGATAGCTAAATAGATAGAGAGGGAGAGAGGTATAGAAAGAGAGAGAGGGAGAGGGAGAGAGAAACATGGAATGTGTGTGTGTGTGTGTGAATGAGAGAGGTGCAATGATATACATAGACATACATACATACATACATCCATACATATAAAAGGAGAGGGAGTGAGAGAGGAGAAGTAGAGAGATATAGAAAGAGGGAGTGATAGGGAGAGGAGAGATATATATAGATAGATATAACTTAGTAAAGATAGATGGGGGAAGAGAAAGGGAGAGAGATAAGTAGAGAGGGAGAGAGGAGAGGGGGGAGAGGGAAAAAAATATAAATATATAGAGAGGGAGAGGGAGAGGCAAAGGGAGAGGGAGAGGGGGAGAGATAGAAAGATAGAGATAGAGATAGAGATAAGAAGTGATATATACAAAGAGGGAGAGACATAGAGGTGTATATATGGATATAGAGATTGAAGGATATATGTGTATGGAGATTGAAGATATATAGATATATAGGTTTACGAAGAGGGAGAAGGAGAGATAGGGATGGATAAAGAGAGGGATAGGTATCTAGAGATAGACATGCAAAGTGGAAGATAGAGGTAGAGATGGAGATAGAGGGAGAGGGAGAGAAATAGATAGAGATGTAGAGATAAAAATAGAGAGAGATATATGGAGGTAGTGTTGGTAATGAAGATTTATTATCTTCCTAATTTAGAGTTTTTATTTCACGTGTTTGGATCTTATTTATTGAGGGGGGAGGTATGGGGGAGTGGAAACAAATTTTGGATCCCCAATTAGCGAGGGTTAGGGGGTACCACCCTTAAAGAGATTTTTTAAAAATTTCCTTACAAATAGAACATGGCTATACATTATTTTTTATGATATGCATAACATGAGCACATTAAAATATGCTCACATTATAACACAATCAAATTATGGTTTGTTTAACACACTCATGTTATGCCCTAAATGGACCAAAAAGTGGTTGTGGCCAATTTTTGTCCCCCATCTTTTTGCACATGCCCAATAAGGATGTTATTTTCCTACATTATTAGGGGTATATTGATATTTATCCTTCCAATTTTTGTATTTTTAAATAAAGTCATGGATCCAACTAACATTGTTCCACTCACCCCATAGAATTATTATGGGTGGAAAAAGTAAATGGAGATCAATATGAAGAAATAAGGATTGTGTTGAGTGACCATGGGTATAGAACTTGAACCAACAATAGTTGTAGAAAGAGAAGGTGAAATAAAAATGTGACCAAGCCTATAGAACATCATTCATGTCTATGTCACCTAACCTCTTTTTTTCACATTGAGTCTTGCACTACACCCAATTAGATCTAGACTCATTTGGAGACCCTATTTGGGAAGTACGATACATTGCAAGGTTTTCAATTGGAGAATGAACTTATTGGTTTGAATCCTATATATTTTGATAGCATCTGAGAATCCTTCATAAAAATAAAAACTCTTAGATTGTAGTTGATGTAGTGTGGTATTGAGAAACAAGACTCCTAGTTGATTCTTTCCATCCTTGCGAAGCTTGGTCCTAATTATGCAATTTTTGTTTCTATATTCTATACTAATAGATATGCTCTTGGTACTAAATTTTGTATGCCTTTACTTGATTATTTTCTTCATCAATAACTAGAGAGAGAAAATTTAGTACATATGGGTACATTGAAGTCTTTCAAACCACATGCTCTTATTTCATCTCAGAGTACAAAATATCAAAAGGATTCAAATAGAAAAGGAAAAAGACAAATAAGGATTTCACAAATAATAAGAAAAAGAATCACATTCACATGCTACTTGCAAGTCCTCTTCCTTTTTTGAGTGGGAATCATCGAAGAAGAGACTGAAATGTCCATATTGGAAAAAATAGGGACATGATAAGCATCAATGTTATAAAATATATATTGTTGAACAAAATCAAATTCTTTAGAAGAACACTATTCATTTTCCTTCATCTATGTCATTTGGTGCATCCTCTTCTTTTAAATTATTGCCACCTACATAATCAAGGTCAACTAGCATGTAAAATAGAATAGTCAAGATGAAAGGCAATATTTTTTTTGCATCTACTAGACTTATGTTAGGGTCCGATGACTAGTTGATTGAAAATCCTCACATCACATGGTTTCATCACAAGGTATGTTCACTTCATTTGAGTCTTGCATGTTATTGGACATACTAATGGGAGTAAACATCTATGAGTGTTTGTAGGAAAGGATATATTAATATTGATGGTGGCACATTATATGATTCACCTTTTGTTCTTTGATTATCAACCAATCTCCTTTCCATATATTATATTACACATAACGGGGAAAGGAAGACTATTGAGTTCAAACCCAATTTAGTTCTTATCAAATAATTATAGATTAGAGTGAATTTTATTGTTGGGATGCTTGATCATGCATCTTAATTGTATGAATTTTTATATTTTTCTCCAAATTATATTGTAGTACCTTTGATTGGTATACAATCTCATGCATCTCAAGTGGATCACATATCTAAGGAAAAATTTGGTTAGTTGAAACTATGTATAATTCCATCCACCTTGATTCATCAGACTTTTTTTGAGATTCCATCTCCTCCACCTCCTACTTCTTCAGAGATCAATTTAGTTCACCAGGGTGTTACTAGTCTTTTAGTTTCAACTTTGTGGGATTTTTTTTGCTGGATATTGTAGATTATTTGTAGACACATTGTAGATATTGGGGACACTATTGAGAATATTCACTTCCTTTTTTATGACAACTACAAAACACTTTTTAATCACATTATCATTTCCTTTGGAGATTGGTGTACATGATTCTTCAGAGTTTTTTGGATTTGTTTCATTTGATATGACATCTTTTAATTCAGACATGTGGAAACTTGAGAAGTTCTTAGAGACACATCATGATACATTCTCTCCCACCTCTCTTGAGGGGTTTTATTCTATATTTTCCATTGAATTTGTTTCTTCCCAAGGGGAAGAATATTTTTTTTATGATTTGGGATCATTTTCCATATTTTTCTTTACACATTCACCTTTGGTATAGGAGCTAGTTATTTGTGGTGGGGAGATTTATTGTCTCTTCTTTTCTCTCATATGAAGAGATATTGATTGTACTTATATGACTGAAGCAATACTTGTGGGATCATTTTGAGTTTTTCATTCTTTTAGACGTCACATGTATAAATTTATTTATTTATTCTCTCTTTTGGAGAGGAGTTTTTCCATGAGGTTTTATCCTTTCATCCAAATGTGATAAATTTATTTTATTTGTAAATGGGTACCCCATCAAACCTTGTATTTGGGATCCATCCATGCATCCATTCATACATTTTATCATTAGTTCCTTTTAGCTTCTCCCTAAGTTGCACTTAAGGTGGTGTATTAGAGTAAAAGTACCTAATTAATTATTTATTAGGTCCTTTTTACACTAGCAAACTTAATCTTAGGTCATGTGATTTTTTGTCTCAATTCATAGGATGAGGACACATGCTATGATCTAATTTAATCCTCACCTAGGGTTTCATCTATCATTTATTTATCCTTATTATAAGGATTTACCAATTTATATTGTAACTATTCATGTTTTTTGGATCAATATAATTCTTGAGCTTGCATATAAAATTAGTTAATTTTTCTCTATTGTGTGATAGGTGTTTTGGTTGAAGGCGACTTATGGGAGTTTTGGGGTTGAGAAATCAACTCAACACGTTACACTTTTAGGGATAGGTATGTCTTTAGGAGGGTGAAATGAATGTTCATCAAAAATTTGGGGATGGTTGAAGGCCTACAACAAGAGTACGTAAAATTTCCTACTCTTTGGGCTCAACTTATAACTAAGAGGGGTTTTCTTAGAGGCCTCCCTAATTGTTTATTTATATAAATTAAAATATAACAATGAATATGTAGTATCACAAATTGTCACCCTTGACAATTTCACACTACGTTTAGCTCCCCATATGTGCCTAGACCTAATTTTGCTTATAATTTGCCTGCTTTATTATCATTTTTGGGAAATCAGACTTAAAGTGGAAATTAATATTATTATTTATTTAATGATATAAAAGGCCCCAAAATAATAGGTCTAAACAGGGTGCCCAATGCCCCTGTCCAACCTATTTTTTCTCAATTTAAAATATGTCGATGTTGGCATTTTAAAATTTGAAAATATAAAGTCATTTTTCAGCTATTAGTAATTGATTAGCAAGAAATTAAATAATTGCATATAAATACAAGTTTTTTTCCTCATTTGAAATCCTAACAAGAGCTAGCAAATCTATTAAGCAAATTGAACATCTTAAATTAGTCAAGGAAATTCAAGGGCATAATTAGTAGCATTATTACAATGCTTTCATCAATTAAGATCACACTTTCAAGTCATTAGGAAGAAGGAAGCTATTATGATAAATCATGCCATTTTGTGAAGTATTGAATTATCCTCTATATGTCATCTACAACAATCTATTTTTTTTTTTATGCACTAACCTTTTGTAGGTCTATCAAGAAATCAAGGTATCCATCAATCAACATTTTTAGTGACTTATGGTGTGAATATCACTTCATCAAGGGTTTCATGCCTAAGGTAACATTGTCATTTACCATTTATCATTCCAGTCAATTACTTTTGTTTTGGCCTATGTCCAACCTAGGGTATGCCCTCTTGATCATCATCATTTGTTGTGCATGGAGGTAGAAATACCAAAATGGGGTTTGACTTAGGTAAGACCCCATACAACACAACCTTTTTCTCTCTTTTCATGTGTACAGGTCAAGTCCAAAAGTTTTATTAGCTAATAGTCACAAGAAACATAGAGTAGAATACAACCATCATTTCAAAGTTTTCAAATCCAAATAGGAAGCATCTCAATCTAGGGCACCCAACGCCCCTGTCCCTACAATTCAACCTCATATTTCAATCGCACAGGTTCCTCTCTATCACCATTTCTCATATCTGCGTATGTTTTGTTAGTTTCTATTTTTTTTCTGTGGTAAAATGCTTTTTTAGATCTAGGGATATATGTCAAATAGGCTTGTTAAAAAACACATCACATTTAAATATCATCTATACAAATCAAAAGAACACAAACCCTATGAGATTGGCTCTCCCTTGTGGTGGCAATATAACAATTAACCCTAGTTAATTTTGTTCCCCAATGTGAAGTTAAGTGAAAAGAAGCTAACCCTAGTTGGATCTAGGATCACTTTTCCTACATCACAAAATATAATAAATAATATTCATACCACTAGTAGAATTTGGAAAATAAATGACTATGTGACTAAAAATTTTAGTCATAACAACTAAAAATGACTAAATTCTACTCATTTTTTTTAACACAGCTATAAATGACTAATTTTTTGCATCAAACTTTTTTTTTGAGAGAAAATCTTCCTAGCCATCAATTTAGGCTTTAGCTGACACTTATGGATACATATATATATACAAACACTTTATAAATGAGTAACAAGAATCAAACGATATAATTAAGACCACCATTTTCCCATGGTTTTTAACTACTGCTTAGTTAGAAGAAATAATTTGGGAAAACAAACAAAGGTTGAAGGGTTTTGAAGATGGAGATATTGAGAAGTAGTTGAAGGGCTTTCCCAGTAGAGGAATCTCTTGCCAACAATGCTTCAAAGTACGGGTCTAGAATGTGGCCAAATCTATCTTTCTATCAAACAACTCCCCACCTAGAAGTATGCCTTAAGGATTTTGAGCTTTTTGTTGTGGATCATCTTAGTGTTAAGCAAACCATTCTTTTTTTTTTTAAAGTTGGATGTATATGTTATGCCTATTGGGTATTTGAAAAATTTGATGTTGGGTGTTTTCGTGAAGTACTATTTGGCTATTTGAATTTTATGATGCTAGTTGATTTGTTATTGGATATCTGGGTGTGTTTAAAAACTGATGCTCAATATTTTTTTAATTGGTTGTATGGGTATTTTGATGTTGGGTTTTCACTTGAAATGGGTATTTGAAAAAAATGGTACTCTAGATATTTTTCGCTATCGAGCTAATATTTTTTTTGAGAAACAAATAAGGTCTCAACCTTTTCTAATATTGGGTCTAAAAATTATTTGTCTTGATAGGGTCTGGTATGATCTTTGATTGTATCCTAGAGTGTGTGGGAAGCTTGTGTTTGATCATTAAGGTACATAAACCTGATTAGGGAAATGTATCCTATATAGCATGAGTCTTGCTTTAATACTTCGCATAATGGTTATTAGCATATCACATTATTATAGTTTGTGGTAACCTAAGATTGCATTCAAGTTTGTAACAAACTTGGTCTATAGTTTAAGTTGTACACTTTTAAGTAACATTCATAAGGCTTAAAAAATCTTGATCACTCTCTAGAATAACCCATTAAACATGGGTTGTGCTTGAATGCATTGCATAATTGATATAACACAACCACTTTGCATATCAACTAGAGTTATAGGATCTTTATTGCATCAAGATGTAATCACTCTTGGATCATGCTATCATTACATCATAACCTATTAAACTTGAGTAAACCTGAATGCACCCAATGATGATTGACACATAATTGTGATGAAAGTGATTGTAGATAAATTGTGCTCATATGAGTGCCTCCATTTCTATCACAACATAGCCACATTAAACTTGGGTCACACATGAATGCATCTTATATTTTTTATAGCACAATTGTGATATGTGACCAATAGAGTTATCAATCACATAATTACAGTCATAAGAATTTGTTCCTTCGTTGTGTTTTTATGGTGATCCCATTACCATTATGGAATAACCCTTTGGACTTATATTGCTCAAATCCTTACATTGCTTATTTTCTCTTTGGATGGATGGCAATTCAATGGAAAAGATTTGTATGCAAGTCATGCTCATATAAGTTCCTTCGTCACCATTACATAATAGTACATTGGAATTTCCTTTCTTGAGCCTTTACTTCATTTTTTATTGTTAGGGTTTCTTAGTGATTATTCCATTTCCATGTGGCATATTGATAAAAGAAACCAAGCAAAAAATCATTATGCTTTTAGTTAACACCTGCTAACATACGTTGGAATAAATGTTTGACTGCATTACTTTTAGTGTGAAGATTTTTTTTGCTTATAATACATTCATTGAGAGTTGTAGTAGAAAGCTTTTTATGTTGAAACCCATCCTATAAAATTTCTTTAAGATACATTTAGGAGGCTTCATGGATTTTTTGTGATTTATATAGCTTTTGTTTTGATAGTAAATGACATTAGATTCTTTTTGAAACTGAAATGATTTATTAATTATGGTTTTATGATGATTAAATGTTTTATTTAGAAGGGGTTAATATGTGTCATTTTTATGTGCATGAAGAATAGATTGTGATGCAACATTCGGGTATGGATGGTTAGGAAGACTTGGATTGCTATCAGTGACATAACCAGGTTGGAGAGTACCTTGACCTGGTGTGAAACACTTCTAGGTGTTTTCACTGGGAAGAAAAACTTGAGTGTAGGAATATAAACATTGATGGATTGAAACATTAGTTTCCACCTAATTACATCTTAGGAGTTAGTAATTACTCCAAATTCCTAGTTGATCGCTTTGAATATCCGATCGAGAAATTTCCTACATTCTAAAGGTAAAATCATAAATTTTCTTCATCCAATTTGAGGCCCTAAATATATGACAAAGAAAGTTCCTACATTCTAAAGATAAAATCATAAATCTGCTTGGTCCAATTTGAGGTCCAATTGTAAGAATTTATCTTTTTAATTATACTTTCTCACATTTGGCTTGATACAAAATGTTACTTTAGAATTATGGTATTGCTTTTCTTCTAATGTTTTCAACCCTCATTTTAGGGAAGAGCTCCAAAGATGGTTCCTTTAGATGGAGACTACACTTTTCCACTATAGGATTCGTCTAGAAACACCAAAAGCTGAGGTACTATCATACTCAAAGAAAAAGTGTTATGAAATAATTTGCACAATAGGAAAATATGATATGAAATATGCTACAAATACTTGATAATGACTGAGAATAACAAGCCACTTTGATGGGGAAAACCTCCAAATATCTCTAATGAGAACACACTTCACAACTTGATGGTGAAATAAGACTCACAACCTCCTATATATACCTATTTATGCCTAGAATATCACCTAAGACAACTTAGACACACCTATATAAGTCCTAAACAACTAAATAACAATATACTAATGATAATATGACTTAATAAAGAGTTAGGATAGCCACACATTGACTATTCATAACCAGATGCACACTAATATTAAGGGTGTAGCATCCCCTCTTCTTTAAAGAAGCATTGTCCTCAATGCTAATCAAGTTTGGATTATTTTGAATGAACTCCTCATCCTCCCATGTGGCATATTCAATTGGTAAATTCTTCCATTAGATGAGATACTCAGTGAGAGTTCTATTCCTTAGCTTCTTTGTGTGTGTTTTATGAATGCACTCTAGTACCAAAATGATTCTTCCTTCTTCATCAAGCTCTAGTAGTGTTGTTTGAGTGGGAATATAATGCCCAATTACCTTATTCAAACAAGAAACATGAAAAACTGGATGTATCTTTGTTGTTGGTGGAAACTCTAGCTTGTAGGAAACACTATCGATCTTTTGCATGATTTGGTATGGACCATAATACCTTGGAGACAACTTATTATTCTTTTTTTGTTGCTTTAGTGAGATTTGCTTATAAGGCTGCAATCTCAAGAAGACCCAATCCCTAACTTCAAAACTTCTTTCACTACAATGTTGGTTTGCATGTTGTTTCATTTGACTTTGTGCCATGGCTAAATTCTCCTTGAGTCTTGAAAGTACTTTTTGTTGATGAAGAAAGTTGTCTTCTATTGCCCGAACTCTTGGTGACACCTTTATTGATGATGTGATGGAAGGGGGATGATATCCATAAAGTGCCAAAAATGGAGACATTTTTTATGAGCTATGAAAAGAAGTGTTCTACCACCATTCTACAAGTGGTAGCCAATCTACCCATTGAGATTGTTTCTTTGAAGTGAAACAACATAGATATCCTTCCATTTAACACTTATTAACAACCTAAGTTTTCCCATATGATTGAGGGTGGTATGAAGAGCTATGAGCCAATTGGGTACCCAAACATGATAATAAATCTTTCCAAAAGTGACTAGTGAAGATAGGATCATGATCACTAACAATAACCTTAGGTGTACCATGTAGCTTTTGGATATTCTCCAAAAAAGATTTTTCCATTGCACTTGTTGTAAAAGGATGTGATAATGCAATGAAATGTGCATATTTAGTGAGGCGATCAACTACTACCATGATGACATTATGACCTTTAGATTTAGGAAGCCTTGTGATGAAGTCCATGGATACCTCCTCCCAATGCTAGCTAGGAATAGATAAGGATTGCAAGAGATTTGGTGTCTTAATTGTCTCCCCTTTTTTCCTTTGAAAAACCAAACAGTCAACCACAAATTTTTTAGCATCACCTTTTATCCCTTCCCAAAAAAATATTGCTTGACTCGATGATATGTCTTCAAAATTATTGAATGACCATCCACCAGAGACTCATGCAACTCTGTGAGAATCTTATGTTTAAGAGTGGAATTCTTGCAGAGATATAAACACTCTTTATACCAAAGAGTATCTCCCTTCCAACAAAACTTATTTGAACTACTACGATCACTTTTTAATTGTTCGATGAGATTACTTGTGTCAACATGATTTTGCCACTCTGCTTTGGCTTCTTCCACCCAATTTTCTTGTAATATTGAAAGGGTACAAAATAAGGCTTCATCTTTCTCATCCTTCCTTGAAAGTGCATCTACTACAATATTTTCTTTCCCTTTCTTATATAGAATCTCAAATTTATATCCTAACATCTTAGTGACCCATTTTTGTTGCTCTTCAAAAGATAGTCTTTGTTCTAAAACATATTTTAGGCTATCATGATCTGTCTTAACCTTGAAGTGTCTACCCAATAGATAAGGCCTCCATTGTTTAACTGCATGGAGGATTGCTAGCATTTCCTTCTCATAAATAGGTTTTAGTTGATTCTTACCCTTTAATTGACGACTTTAAAAAGAAATTGGTCAACCTTCTTGCACGAGCACTGCTCCTATCCCATTTCTAGAAGCATAACATTCCACAATGAATTCCTTGGTGAAGTCAGGAGTGGCAAGCATTGGAGTTGTACACATAGCCTCCTTCAATCTCTCAAATGTTGTATTGGTAGACTCATTCCAATGAAAAGAATCCTTCTTAAATAGAGTGGTGAGAGGTGCTACTATATGACCATAATTCTTCACAAATCTTCTATAGTACCCTTTCAATCCCAAGAAACCCCTCAGTTTCTTAATGGTTTTTGGAATAGGCCATTCCATGATAGCCTTAATTTTGTTAGGGTCCACCTTTACTCCTTCATGTGAAACTATGTGTCCCAAATAATCCACCTCCTTAAGACCAAAAGTACACTTGGATGGCTTAGCATAGAGTTTATGATCTTCAAGTATTTGTAATGCTTGATCCACATGTTGCAAATGTTCTTCCCAAGTCTTGATATAAATCAATATATCATCAAAGAATACTAACACAAAATTTCTCAAGAACTTCTTAAAAATGGAATTCATCAAACTTTGGAATGTAGATGGTGCATTGGTAAGACCAAATGGCATCACCAAAAACTCATAATGACCCTCATGAGTTTGAAATTCTATCTTACAAATATCTTCCTCCTTAATTCGAATTTGGTGATAACTAGATCTAAGATATAACTTGGTAAAATACATAGCTCCATGCAATTCATCTAGCAAATCATCAATGATTGGAATAGGAAACATATCTTTAATGGTGTACATGTTGAGCACTCTATAATCTGGATACATGCACCAAGTATCATCCTTCTTACATACCATCACCATAGGAAAGGAGTAAGCACTTTGGCTATGCCTAATAGTTCTTGCCTCTGGCATCTCCTCAACAATTTTTTCTATCTCACTCTTTTGTATGTGTGGAAACCTATAAGGCTTGATGTTCCGTGGTTGGCTCACTGGAACTAACTGTATGGTATGATCATGATCCCTCTTAGGAGGAAGTCCTTTAGGCATATCTCCAAGAACAAATAAGTGATGATCAATTATAGCTTGCAAATCTAGATGAGTAGGAGCATTAGATTGAGAGACTTCTAATGAACATATCTGGGCCACAAATCCATCCATTCCTTTCTTAAGAAACTTTTAAATTTGATGAGAGCTTACCATTTGTGGGGATTTTTCCTTCAACCCCCTTAGCTATACTACCCTTCCTTTTGATTTAAATCTCATGAATAGTTCTTGGAAGTTCATCTCAATCATTCCCAATGTAGTAAGCCATTGTACTCCCAAAACAATATTTGCTCCACCCATGGATAATGCATACATTAGGGTATCAAGTTGATAATCTCCCATGGATAATTTAATGCTATGAAACTTCCCTAAAAAACTAACTGTACCACCACTTGCAATTAAAACTTGAAACTCTGGAGCTAGATATATAAAACAATTTAGATGAGTAGCTAACTTTTTGTTGATGAAATTATGAGTACTACCTAAGTCGATCAACACTGTTACCTTCTGCTTCTTTAAGAACCCCACCACCTTGGGAGTTTGTGGAGCACTAAAACCTAAGAGTGCATGACAAGAAATTATTGGTTGAGAATCATGTGATTCCTCATTTGACTCCCTTTCATCCTCTAGTATGACTTCCTCCTCTTCTTCCTCACTTGGACCTTCAATATAGAACAATTTCTTTTCACTGCATTTATGTCCTTGACTATATTTGCTATCACAATTGAAACACAACCCTTTTTCTCTTTTCTCCTCAATTTGCTGTGGAGTCAACCTAGTAGGTTGTGTTGAATATCCTTTCTCTCTTGTCACATTATCCCCTTGCTTCTTAGGAATCAAATACTTCTCCTCTACCCTGCGTGCTAAGATAAAAGACTCATTTTTTGAGCTAGGGCTAAACATGCGTACCTCATGTTGAATGTGATCCTCGAGAACCCCCAAGAATAAATCATTCAAGTTTTCCTCAGTAATTGTATCCACTCTTAAGGATATATTTTGGAATTGCTAAATATAATCCTTAATTGATCCTATTTGTCGAAGTTTAGCCAGCTAGCTAAAGAAGTTGTTTGTCACGCTATTGCTATATTGTGCTTGGAGTTCCTCCATAAAAATTGACCATGAGACAGTCAGCCCTTTTTTCCTTCGATGAGTGCAAAGCCAATGATTCCAAATAAATTGATCTAGTTTTAGATATAGGGAAGCCATCGTGACCTTTTGTCCATTTGGGATTTGGTGTACTTAAAAAAAATTCTCCATTTGGTTTATCCATGTTAGAGGATCCTTTCCATCGAACTTGTGCATATCCACCTTTGGAAATAAATTCTTAGATCCCATAAGATTACTAAAACTTGTGTCAATTTTAGCTAACCTAGAATTTTCACCTTGGTTGCTTGAGAACTCGTTTCTTGGTTCAACCATGTAGGTGCTTAACATGTTTCGTATGTTTGATATATCTCCTCTTAGGTCACAAATATCCATCTTCATTGAGGAAATGTCTTCCTTGAACTTATTGATTTCCTCATTAGGAGTAATATCCTCTATTTTTACCCCATCCTTATTAGGAGTCTTCCCCGGAGTGACAACATTCTTTTTGCCCCTTGTTGTAGGCCCCGTCATGATGGGAACCACTAATTTTGAAATAAATCACACAAATGATACTTAAATTCTCTGCAATTTTTACTGTAACTTACTAGGGCCAAAATAACTCACCTAGCAAAATCTCTAAGAAATAAGTAGATTTGCAGCATGGAGAGTGATAATTGTAAAAAAATTAATTTTTCAATAACTTGCTTATTTATAATCCAATTCCTCCAAAGTTTTTACTATAATCTCCTTTAGTATTTCTTCAAAAACCCAATAAAAATCAGACTCCAATTTGACAAGATGTATGAGATATGTAGATTCCAAAAAAAATATGTAAAAACCCTAATTCTACAATAATTCCTTTAATTCTACTCCAATTATTCTAAAATATGGATTGTAGCTTCTTTAATATTTTCTTCAAAATCCCTTTAAAAATTAGAAATTTTTTTATGAAAATCTGAAAGATATGCTCTTCCCAAAATCGCCTCCAAAATTGAGAAATTTTTTTGCCTCTACAATGCCAAGATCATGCTCTGATACCACTTGTTATGAAATAACTTGCACAATAGGATAATATGATATGAAATATGCTACAAATATTTGATAATGACTGAGAATAACAAGCCACTTCGAGGGGGAAAACCTCCAAATATCTCTAATGAGAACACACTTCACAACTTGATGGTGAAATAAGACTCACAACCTCCTATATATACCTATTTATGCCTAGCATATAACCTAGGCCAACTTAGACACACCCATATAAGTCCTAGATAGCTAAATAACAATACACTAATGATAATATGACTTAATAGAGAGTTAAGATAGCCACAATTCGACTATTCATAACCTGATGTACACTAATATTAAGGGTGTAGCAAAAAGTAGGAGTCATGCAATCATGAGATACTCATTTTTAGAGCTTTGGTTAATAAATTTAAATGTTTGGCTATGTGAACAGAGAATGTTCATGGAGGAGTGCAACTTCCTTACAAATCAATTACCATAGTAGAGTTTGAGGTGAATTGCACCTGCTATTTTATGTTGATATGGATATATTCTAACTTGTAGTTAATTTTTGTAGCATAACAACTAGGCTAAATAGTTGTTCATATACCATTGTTTCTAATTCAAAATTGCTATACCTTATTCTAGGAGCAAATCACAGGGGGAGTCTATACATAAGACACCATTGTTTCAAATTCAAAATTGTTGGCTCTTTCACAATTGTTTGTTTCATTTATTTGATCTAAGATAGCTTGTTGTATAGAAGATGCTCTCAAAATCATAGTAAAATCATTTATTCTAGGAAGACTGTTCGGAATCTTCCCTTCATAACAATGAACAAAAGCATCACTCATTAATCTAAACTTTGCAAGAGTTTCATCAAATTCTACTTTTCCATTTTGAATTTTATTCCCAATTCATCCATGTAGAATGTCCTTAGCCTGTAGATCCTACTATTAGCCATAACTTTACCAGGTGTCAAGGATAGCTTCAAGTTTTTACCCAAGCAACAATTGACAAAATTCGGCCTTACCAGACACAATGTGTTGAAAATCTCTTTGAATTTATTTTGGAAAAGAGTTCCTAAGAGTATAATGCACAATTTTGAATTAACCTTTTTGCATGAATTCCATATCTTTGACTGGCTATTTCGAGCTTGATGACCTCTATCAAGAATGAGTAGACCTAGGCTCTCTAAAATAATTTTTCCAATATGCTTAGCCTCTTTAGGAAGGTTCACATTTGTCTCACAAGTTAGGTATACAAAAATATTGTAGCCAATAACAAGAACAATTTTTCTGCTATGCCCACTTTTTAGAAGAATGTGAGCCTTCCTAAAGAGGCTAAGCATATTGGAAAACTGCTTTTAGAAAGCACATGCCTGATTGTTCTTGATGAAGGTCATCAAGCTCGAAATATCCGATCAAAGATATGGAATTCAAGAAAAAGGTTAATCCAAAACTGCGCATTATACTCTTTGGAACTCTTTTCAAGAATAACTTCAAAAAAAATTTCAACACATTGTATCTAGTAAGGCTGAATTTTTTCAATTGTTGCTTGGGTGAAAACTCGAAGGTATCCTCAAAACCTAGTAAATTTATGGCTAACAATAGGATCTATAGGCCAATGAAGTTCTTCATGGATGAAATTCAAAATAAAATTCAAAATGGAAAAGAGAGTGGAAAAGTAGAATTTGATGAAACTCTTGCAAAGTTTAGATTAATGACCGATACTTTTATTCATTGTTATGATGGGAAGATTCTAAATAGTCTTTTTGACATAAAGGATTTTACTATGATTTTGGTAGCATCTTCTATACAACATGTTGTCTTAGATCAAATAAATGAAGCAAACAATTTTGAAAGAGCCAACAATTTTGAATTTGAAACAATGGTGTCTTATGTATAGACTTCCCCTGTGATTTTCTCTTAGAATAAGGTATAACAATTTTGAATTAGAAACGATGGTATATGAACAAATATTTAGTCTATATGTTATGCTACAACAATTAACTATAGGTTAGAACATGTATCCATATCAACATAAAATAGCAGGTGCAATTCACCTCAAACTCTGTTGTGGTAATTGCTTTGTAATGAAGTTTGCACTCCTCCATTAACATTCTCTATGCACATCAATATGTTGGTTATTATCTTGATCTCCTTTGTGATCAAAAGAACAGTGAATTTCATTGCATAACTCATGACCAGTTTGCAGTGCTATGATCTAGTGCTCTTTTACTTCTTACTCACTGTATTCTCAATCACCATGTGAAAATGACTTAGAGGACAAATCTTTGTCACCATTTGACAGTAACTTTCATTGTTTTTGGACTATTTGTTATTATTCAAGCATTGTTTAACAATGTTCTTCCTTTCTTAGTCCTATAAGATGGAGGTCAATTCACAATTTGTAACTCTCTAACAATGATATTCCTTTCAATAATCTCATTCACCTAATTCAATGTGTTATCTTATTCATTTCTCAGTGCTAACAATGCTTACATAATGTTTTCTTAGTCATAGTTATAGTACTCCTCCATTTGAAGATATTATGTTGCTTAGACAATAATGTTTCAATGAATTCATATTTTGTCTTGCAAATGTCTTGTTGCACTTGTAGAGTTTTGTTGTGCATAATATGTAGTCAAGATTCCTTCAAATGGAGCTCTTTTATAGAGGCAGTAGGATAACGGTGTCAATAAAATAACAGTGTTAGTGAGAGGTATGACAGTAGATAGACTAAGAATGGAAAGTATAATGTTTTGATAGTAAAAGAATCATTTATCTATTCAGATCTTGACACAAGTTTCCCTAGTACATAAGATATCATATAATGTACTCTATTCCATGGTATCCACCTAATTCCATACCACCCAAAGAAGCAATGACTGGGAGTATATGTGCCCTATATTTTGTAGCCCAAATGTGTCTTTCTAATGGTTTTCCACAATTAGGAAGAAGGTATGTTGTGAAATGTTTGTGCCCACCCAAAACTAAGCATTACAAAGAATGTCTATACCTATGCAAAATACCATAAGCTGCTTCAAAATTTTATGACCTAGCACAAGAGCAAGCTATTAAGGGAGATTTGGCTTTTTCATTGGCATCTTTATGATTATATACACATCTTTTTTTCCACAATTTCAAAATACACATTTATGATAATATTCACACAAGAACCTTGAAAGGTTGGAAACCTTGATCTCATTCTTCCTAGGTCACTCCTCAAGAGCTTGTATCAGTAGTGGGTTCTTTACAATAGCTTATCCACTGATGAGAAGGCTCCCCTCATTTTATAATGGAATAAATTTCCATCTGCTCTACTTGAATGTGTAACATGACATAGCATGATCAATGTTACAAGGAACAATTTGAGAGTAGAATTTGAGACTTGATATCCATAGAATCCAACTTCTTGCAACACAAAATGTAGAACCAACATCCCAACCAAAGCAACTTCGCTTTAACACCATAACCAATTTTTTCCCACATGAATGGTAGAATTGAACTAACTTTTTGGGGTCCCTTGAATATTAAACATATAAAGAAACAAACTATTGTTGTAGCCAACAAAGAGAAAACAAATGGACAATACATGGCTCCATGATAGCCCATCATCCTTGATACTCTCTTGGAGGAAAATATTGCACACTCACCATATTTCTAAGGAAGCTTAAGCACCGTTTGTTGAAACAAGTTTGTGTCTGAACCAGCTTCCTAAATTGCACTCACATTCAAGGAAGGTGCTTTCAAAATTGTTATTTCTAACTGAGCACTCATGTTATCTACCATTTTTCTTCTAACTAACCAGTTATATGAATGATTATTTCTCACTAAGGCATAAGCATATTTGGAAGTGGATTTTTATCAAATGTTGTAGTTGCAAGTTCCACTTTGGATCACCAAAGCCTTCAAAAAACCTTCTACATAACCATTGCAAGACCACAGGGTTGTTGGTTGGCCTTCGTGGTGATGTGGGGAAAGCACCCCACATCATTGCAAAGGCCCAACAACAATTGTGTGGTATTGCAGTGGTTGTGCAGAAGGACCACTGCAACACCACACAATTGTTGTAGGGCCTTTGCTATGATGCAAGGTGCTTTCCCTACATCACTGTGAAGTTCTAACAACAACTGTGTGGTGTTGCGGTGGTTGTGTAGAAGGACCACTGCAACACTGCACGGTTGTTGTTGGGCCTTCATAGTGATGCGGGGTGCTTTCCCCACATCACCACAAAGGCCTAACAACAACTATGTGTTGTTGCATTGGTTTTGGAGAAGGTTTTTTGAAGGATTTGGTGATCCAAAGTGGAAAATGCAACTATAATATTTGATAAAAATCCACTTCCAAATATGCTTTTGATAGATGTTCATATCCTCATCCAAAGTTCCAATTCACACACAGGCAGGAAGGACACTTTCAAAGGTTGAGGAGTTGGGATTTACACCTACCTATTGTATTTTCTTAAAATTTTCTAACTACTTTTTAGAAAAACCTATTTTGAACATATCCTTTAATCACGACATTCCATGATATCACATTTTTTTGAGGCATTTTTTGAAACAGTTCGCTTGCCTTCTCTATGCTTCCACATTTTCATGTATGTCTAACAAGGCACTTGTAACTACAACATATGACAAAACCCCCCCTGTTATTATGCTTTAATGGATGCCCCTTCATTATTACTAGATATCTTCAATGTAGTGCACATTATTATAGTGCAAGCCTATTTTTCAGATTGTTTCATTTAACTTCACTAATATTCTCCATAAGAATTGTTGTTCCTATTTGAAATGATGGAAATGGCTCAAACCTCTTGGAACAATTTCTCTTTCAACAATCTTGGAGATGAATTTAGATGTAGTGTGAAAATCAAAATATACTCGAAGGTTCTTAACAAATTTAATAGTTGTACCAAGGGCCATGTTTAACAAACCAAGTGCAATTGCTAACTTTTCACTATGGTGGCAGATAAATGATTCTTTTTTCTTCTATTCCACAATATCAAGTAAAAGTCTTGAATATGGAAATACTCTGCTGCCTTCTTTTTACAAGCCAATTTCTCCAATTTTGCATAGCTCTCCCATGTTTGTGGATGTGTTTTATCTCCTACAATTTTTTAATTGATTTATCTTTCTATTGTGTTTGGACTTACTTTTGTAAACTTGCAATATACAATGCACTTTTATTCTTTTTGAATTAAGACTAATAGTAATTTTGTTAGTTTTATTGAGGCACAAATTCGTTCATGGTGGAAAAGGAAACACCCTATTGCTCATATCAGATGGCACGCTGCATATAAAGGAGGAAATATTCTAGGGTTATTGTTGACTGCATTGAAGGAGAGAGCTTCATAGATGGGACACGATCAACACTCTCCTTGGATTCTACACATTACAACTTGCTCTAGGACTATTACCCATGTTGTAGAAGTTTTAAGAGATGAAAGGGGCATGTGGTCACATTGAAGGGCTCCAAGCATGTGTTTCCATCATTACATAAGTTTTTTGGAGAAGTATCTTTCTTGTCATTTTTGTGCATTGTAACTCAGATTTTTAGTTTTGTGACTAAAAATAAAAAATTTAATACTTTATTTCTAAGCATTTTTCAAGCAAGATAGATATTTCAAACTTGTGCAAGTTGTAAGAACACCTTTCTTTTAATAAAGTTCAACAATTTTTCCTTTTCAATGGCTATCTTATTGTGTGCAATTGATGATTGATGTGTATTTCCGTGTTTTATGGTTAAATCCTCAAATATCAGTCAATTAAAATGATTAAATATATTACTAATTGATGTCAATTAATAATTAAATTGACTAAATATACTACCAAATGACAAAAATTAGTGAAAATTGAATAAATATTACTAAATATATGACTAGTGAAATTAGTGAATAAAAATGACTAAATGTACTACCAAATTAATCAAAATGATGATTAAAATTAATGACTAAATACACTACCAATGGATAGAAATCAGTGAATAAAAATGACTAAATAAGTGACCAGTTAACAACAATCAATGACTAAATTAATAAGTAAATATGTTAGTGAATAAAAAATGATTAAATAAGTGACTAGATTACAAAAATCAATGACTAAATCAATGACTAAATATACTACCAATTCAATCAATCAAAATAACTAGTAAATAACTAAAAATGGTTTAGTCATCAATTTGGTCACGTTATAAATGATTGGAAATAAACTATTAATGGCCACGTGATCATGTTTGGTCATTTATATGTAGTTTTTTGTAGTTTTTTAAATCATATATTGTTGTTTCTGTACTAGTGTACCAACTATATACTTGACCCTAAGTTCTATCACTAGATCAAGTGTAACAAAAGACCTCAATATAGACAATCACACCTTTCACATGCATCTGTATATAAAAACAATTTTTTGATTCCTTCATTTGTCATGTCTTACATAATGACAAGGTGCAAGCATACATATGTTTGTATTGCTTTTGGATTCGATTGTGTAAGGAGTTTTTAGCATCAACATTTTGAATCACACTTTGTGATCCATCATCAGGATGAAAGAGAGCAAGAGGAGAAAATGAATAATTGCAGACTCAGACTGGATAAAAAGGAAGGGGAGGGAAGGATGCACATAATTCAACAACTTAAATGGAACAACCACAATATAAATGAAAGGAGAAATAAAGAATAAAAATTAATAAGGGAAGGAAAAGAACAAAAACAAATGCTCAAAAGGAAGAAGCAAAAAATATAATAATAAGAGAATAATTTAAAAAAGATAAAGTCAAATTATTGAATAAAATTAAAACAACTATAGAAAGAACAATGAGAAGAAATAACACAATATCAGGGAGAAGAAATAAAATGGAAAACAAAAATAAATAAAAGGAAAGAAAAATATAAAATGGAAACAAAGATAAAGGAAAAACGAATATATATATATATATATATATATATATATATATATATATATATATATATATATATATATATATATATATA
>VDFB02369049.1:0-38904 GCA_007258455.2 Sequoia sempervirens | reverse complement strand
ATTGTCTTCCCTCATCCATGGATTTCTTCTTCTACCCAACACTCTTGCGACCTTTGTTATTTGAAAAGTTACATGATTTTTCCCCTTACCACATTGCAATTGGTTTTGTCCCCATGTACTAGAATAGCCTTCTACATGGCATAAAATAACTCTAATATTTGACACCTTTCTTGTTAAAAATCACGCATTTACAGTAAGTTAATACATGTAGCTATGATGTGTCATAAGGGCATTCAAGGTGCAAGTTACTATAGAGGAAATTTTCTTTATTTTCTATAAATCCAATGTTAACAGTGCTTGTTCATATATTTTTTCTGACATACAAACATATGACAATGTCAATGTCATCTCATGACTGATATATTGATATCAACAAAAATGAGATTATATTATATACCTTTTCATTGAGACAACTTCAGGTCCATAAGTGAAAAGAATCATCGAGGAGATAGTCATTACAAGAAACTAGAGTTTTCATGGGTCAAGACATCATCCCCACCTGGACAAGGTGCTTTCCTTTAAAGATGAAATGAAATAGACCTTTGGCAAGTCTTCTACCTAATATTAAGTAGAATCAATTATTCTATGTAAAACTTAAAACATTTGTGTTGCTCCAATTTAAATATTAGTAGTAATTTACAATGTGAACCTTTATTAACTATAAGATTCCTAATATATAAATTGTTGATTTGGTTGATATCAATCTTCTATGTAGAGTATTTTCTTTGTTGCATGGTGGGAACATTTTAGAACTTAAAACATTTCAAAAAAACATTCTTAAAAACTTCTCTTTGGAGTTGTTGACATTTTTTCTTCTCTCTCATTTTTATTGTTTCATCAATCTGCACTCAACTAATTTACGATATAATCTCAAATAAGAAGTATAAGTGAACTTTATACTTGTACAACAAGATTGACAACCCTATTGTGAGGTGAGTTTGACCATCCTTAGTTCATCTTTTTTCCTTCACTTTGAACACGATGCATAATGTTACAACAAAGGATATTAATAAATAAACTAATTTAAGGAAATACACACACCATTAAGTCTACAAAAAATATTCAATAAGAATCATAGTTAAAGAAAACAATAAATTTAAATATAATTCTTTAATTTTGAGACTTTACTTCAAATTAGCAAGTGAATGAATATCTCAAATTAGGAAGTCAATGAACAATTTTTAAGATCTTTTATAAAATTATTGGCTTCTCTATTGACCCATTACTACTTATTTGGATGTTGTGTTCTTTTTTACTTTGCGGTTTGAATTACATACAATTTTCCTACATGTGGAAGATCTTACATTTGCACTTATTTATATTAATTCTCCAACACACCTTTTATTTTTCAAATGGGATACATAACAATTAGTTTCTAGGAATCTATATTGGTGATACTATCCACACAACTTTGAGTTCATTTGAATTCAATTTTAAGTAGATTTTAAGGAAAAGATTTAGAATATCTCAAAAAAATGGGACCTTCAAAAATAAGTGAAAAAAATTCATACTTTTTAGCTAAATGAATTTTATTTAACACTTGTCATTCAAAAGACTCAAAGAATTTATATCTAATTCATACATTTTCATGAGGGGTCCATTAGCACTTTAATTATTTGTTCCATATCCTTTCAAACCACTGCCTCCTTTGGATTTGTTCATATTAATGACATTCTAAGAGTTTCTCCTATGTCAAAACCTTGGTATTCTTTTAACTTTTCCTCTGATAAATACCCACCATTAATTCTTCATTTGTTACTTTAGATACATGTTTATATTCTTTCCCATGGGTTCTATGACTATCTTTGGATTCGATCATATTAATTTTTTGTGGTACTCTTCATTATTAGTTATCTAACATAGCACTATAGGATGACTAATTATACTCACTTTATCTCATAATGATGTGTATTGTCTTTCATTCTTCTCTTTAAGATAGTATGGACTTAATTTCACTAATTTCAATGTATAATTCTTGTTACTTTGATTTAATTTGACCTTTGGTTCTTGACCTAAATTTAAGAAAGGTTGTATATATTTCTATTGGCACCACCTATGGAGCCTCATCCTCACATTATTGATTCTTTAGTAGTGGACATTCTGAGAATTTTAGTGTTATTTATAGTCAATATACATTTTAGAAGCAAGGTAGTAAAAGGTGAGGATATATATCTTCTTTAGAAAGTAGAAAAGTAGTGGAGAAGTATAGATTCTTTGTTTTCTATGAAAAAGTTTCACAGCAATCAATGACAACAAAATGAAGCCATTTCTATCCCATGATCTCTCTTGTTGCTATTTTCTTCTAGAAACAAATATTCTATTCACAATAGCTAAAAGGAAAAAAATGCACTTCCTTTGTTTGGTATTGGTGAAGATTGATTTATCATTTTTAATATTATTTTAAACATGTTTTTATTTGACTCGGACTAATATAAAATACAATTGACATAACCATCACACCTCCTTTTGGTGTAAGTGCTAGTAAATAAATAAGGGGAGAGGGGGTCCCCTTGTCTCAATCCTTTGCCATAGGAAAACTGGCCTTTTGGGACTCCATTAAGAAAAAATAGAGAAGCTAGTAGTAGTAACACATTCCTTAATTAATTTAAGAATTTTTCCACTAAATCCATATTTTTCCAAAATAGAAAAAATGAAGCTCAAAGAAACCCTATCATAAGCTTTCAAAATATCAATTTTAAGAACCATATCTAGGTTCTTGGAGTGTTCCATAGAGTGGAGGAACTTATGGGAAATAATTGATGCATATATAATCTTTCTTCTAGTAACAAAACCTTTTTGGCTCCCCAAAATCATTTTATCTATCAAGGTCTTCAACCTATTAACAATTATTTTAGAAAATATTTTATACATCATATTGTAGAGGCTACTTGGGTGGTAATCAAACATTGAATTAGCATCTTCATTCTTCGGAACAAGGACCAAGTATGTTGAGTTGAGATAGCAAAGAAGACTTCCCGACCTAAAAGATATATGGTGGAAATTAAAAGATCATTAGATAAAAATTCCCAAAAGTCCTTAAAAAATCAAGGGGAAAGCCATCAGGGCCAGGGGCTTTAAAAGCACCAAAAGAGAAAACAATAGTTTTAACCTCCTATAAAGTCACCATATTTCCAATTTTCTTTAAATCATTCTCAAAAACCACCTTTGAGATAACTTCCAAGAGAGAATCAAAGTCATTAGAAGGGGGCTTGATCACTCCCCACTTTTTTGAAGAAAGAGATGGCCTCAACTTCTAGATCCTCATCCTTAGTAAGAAAATATATATTACCATTAATAAGGAAGTTGATCTTGTTCCTTCTTCTATGTTTTAAGGTTGATTGGTGAAAAAAATTATGTTCCTATTTCCTTCTTGTAGCCATTATACCTGGGATTTCTATTTCCAAAAGATTTCATCCTTCTTAGCTATAAGAAATTATTCATTTGTTAATGGGAAAAGGAGAAGACTTTAAGTGATGTGTCATCTGGTTCTGAGCCCACTTCGGATGAGAAGGAGGAATGGAATGAAGAGGAGGAGGACTTATCTTCGGCAATTGTGGCTACTTCTTTGAAGAAGAGGAAGGTGGGTGGTTCTAATAGTAACAAGGCTGCTAAGTGGCTTACCCTTTCTGAGAGTAAGAACATGGAAGTGGGGTCGAATGATTCCTCTCTCAAAACTATAGATGTGGTTGTTGGTAAGGATGTTGTTTGTGGTGGACCAAAGGTGGGGACACAGGATATTGCTATGGGTTTTGTGGAGAAGCCACGGAGGTTGTTGAAGCATATTGCTAACCTAAAGAACAAGGCCTCAGATGTTTCGACTAAGGACCCCAATATGTCTAGTGATGCCAAGAATTTTGGTGATAAAATGGTGGCTATTGAGGATTCCCCTATGTAGGACATTCCCAAGATGGAGTAGGACAAGGAGATTAGGGGTCTAAATGAGGAGGATGCAAAGAAGAAAATAAATAAATAGGGGCCCTTGAAGATAAATCCTCTTTTTGAGGAATTTTCTTACCTTGATGATGACACTACCTCCATGTATGATTTGTTGGATATGGATAGGGATAATGCCACTAGTATCTTTAAGTTTGCTCAGTGGACTTTTCAGGAGTTCAATAAAATTAATATTAAAATTAAAGCTTTGAAGGAGAATTTGAAGAATGCTTCCAAGGGTTTTGTTCTAGACATTCTTATTGATAGAATAGTGGACCTTGAAGGTTCCTATCATGACTTCAAATTTTTGTGTGAGGAAAAGTTGGTTGCTCTAAGTTAAGGTTTTGGGTATGAATGTTGCTATCAAAAAACTAATGCAGGATTGTCATATCTCTATGAAGAACAGCGTGGACTCCTTGGAAGTCCTTTTCAAAAATATTAGTGACCTCAGGGAGGATCAGGTTTATTTCTTTGAGCTTATGGAGAAATAGCATGAAACTAAGTGAAAAGGTAAAAAATCTACTAAGGATGATGACAAAGGACCTGTTATGAAAGGGTCAGCTGATTAGAAGAGATCCTTTGATGCTGAAAAGAAGGAGTTGTTGGATATGGTCAAAAGACATAGGAACCAGCAGATTGAGGTGGCCAAGACCTTGGGTAGCTTGGATTAGTGTCTGGTCTTCTTCTTTGTTTCTTTCTATTTCTTGTTGGGTGTAGGTTTATTTTTTGTTGTTTTGTTGTTTTGTGGCTGCTAAGTGTTGTTGGTTGTTATTTGTTATACTTTTGTTTAGCACCTATTTTGTCATGTTTTTTGGTTGTTGGGTTGTTGTTGGTGGCCTTTTAAAAATATTTTCAGGTAGTATTTTGTGTCTTTTGTTGTAAATGGTTTTGAGTCCCTTCAAAACCTATTTTTCTCATATAATCAAACTATTCATTTTTTAATTGACTTTTTATTATAAAACTCTTCATCAATCACCCTCTTTTCCATCTTTTCTTGAATATATTTGAGATTCAAAAGGATATGTATTTTCATTTTAAATATGTTCCCAAAAAAACAAAAAATTCAACCTTGAACATTTATTCTTTTAAGTTTTTGGGTTGTATGAAACATTGGTGTTCCTTAGCAAGGAAGATTCCACCAAAGCCTGATCAAACCTTTGAAATCTTGGAGAAAAATCCACACAATATCATATCTAAAGGGATGTGGACCAGAATTTTGTTGGTCCTCCCAATTCAAAATAACAACACTATGATTGGAGGTAGATCTAGGAAGAGTAGACAACTACAATTTAGCTAAAATATCCCAATCACTAAAAATCAACACTCTATCCAACCTCACCTATATATGGTTTTGTCCATGATGTCTATTAGACCAAGTAAATTTAGAACCCGATAGCTCCACATCCAAGAGACCTTGAGTGTAAATGAAGTTAGCAATATTTATCATGTTATCTAAGAAATCATCCATAGCCCCGAGCTTCTTAGAAGGGTATAAGGGGTGTTAAAATCCCCAACCATCGTCCACTTCACCAACTAGTTGTTAGATAGAAGCACCGACAAGGAGTTCCACAAATGATTCATGGAAACCCTAGTATTAGGAGCATAAATGTTGAGAAGGTTTCACTTCCAACCATTCTTCCCATCTTCCAAGATAGTTTCTAAGCAATTCTTGTTATCGAATCCTCTAGAGCTAACAAATCTATATGGATTCCAAAGGGTAGAAAGCCCCCCCTAAATCTCCCTCAACATCACTGATATAGTACTCCTCCCTCAGCGAAACATTTTTAACCATTTTTTGAAGGTGTCTTGCTGAATTTTTGTTTCTTGGATTAGGAGAATATCAATTTTCAAATCTATTATTAAGCACTTCAAAATATGTTATTTTAGAGGATTGTTCAATCCTCTGTTATTCCAGAAAAAAAATTTCATTTGAAAAAATAGAATAAGATAGTATTAATATAATACTCACCATAGGGGAGAAACCTCCCCAAATTATTTCTTTGATTTAGCTATATTAGAGAGACCCTTGAGGGTCCTCTATTTTCCAAAGGTTGTCTCTAGCCACTTTTGTAGTTTTGACATCCTTGTTATTGGTTCACTTTTGAATCATTTCCAACATCCACTTTCTTCTTCTTTTTATATTTTTCATTCACCTGAGTACAAGAGTCATCCGAGTTTCATCTATATTTAAGGATAAAGGAGAAACTAACTCTATGAAACCCAAAATGGCATGTGAATCTTGCATTTTCTGGTGAAAAAAATCTTGGGATGTTGAGTCTTCTTTTTCAAAAGGAACACACATATTCTTAGCAATATCTTAATCTTTACTTCTAAGGGACTAAAGGGGAGCACCACCTATTCCATCAGTACCAACCATGGGATCTTCTTGAATCTTAAGTTGAGGAGGAGAGACCAACAGAGTATCTTTTGTTATAGTTTCTCCACAATTTTTTTCTTTCTCAATATTCAACCTCTCATTTGGTTCAACCACTCCAAGATCATTCAACTTAGGGGGAATTTGACCAAATTTAAGGGACCCACCTTACAACTCATGAGAAGAGGGGGGGTCACCATGATGACTAATTTATCTTTTTGGAACTGTAGCTTCTTACATGAATTTCTAAGATACCCACCCCACATAGCTGACAAAACATCCTTGCATTCTCATATTCCAAGAATCAAATTTAGATCTTAAAGTAATAGAGGAAGGGAGGACTCTCTTAATAGCCACATTCACATAGATTCTAGCAATGAAAAGCATAGACTTCTGGGAATTAACTTTTTCCACCAAGGACACTACCAAAAGAATTGGCAATACCCTGAAACACCTTTTGGTTCTAAAATTCAAGAGGAAGGCCATGGATTCTAACCCAAATTGGAGCAACAAAGCCCAAATCAGCAGATGGATCTAGACTATGTTTTTATTTACACAAAGAAAGACAATTTTTAATGTTATTTTCATAAGCCTAAGGAAGTCCCATCATAACATAAATTAAGTCCTAATTACAGAAGCTAAAAAGGAAGAGGCCATTTGAAATAGAACTAACATTAACCTCTCATTGAAGGTTCCAAATAGATTCCATCCATTTACATACTTAGTCAATATTAGACCTGAAGGATAAGAATTTCCCTACAAGGGACATTTGAAGACTCACTACGGACTCATCCATAATCTCATCTGGAATAAACACCTCCAAACCATCCACAACACAACAAGCTTTAGAGACATCATGAGAAAAAATATTCCTTTTAGATAAGGAACCTTTTCCCACTATTTTTTCCATATATGAATCTAAATTCCCTTTATCCAAAGGAGATCCACCTAAGTGAAGAGGGAAGCTAGTTCCACCATCTTGAGATAAAGGACACTCCTTTTAAGATTTATACCTTGAGGAGCCAATGCTAGGAGTCAAAGTGCCATCAATGACCCCTAACATATAGGACAAAAAATGGAAGGGGACACCCACTGGGGCCCCCCAACCTAGCTTCGCCATGACCGATCAGACAAAGAAAAAATTTGAAATCATAGAAGGCGCATGTAGCAGAGATCTTGGTTAGATTTTTTTAGAGTAAGCATTTGTTAAATATATTTTATTATAATACATGTTGATAATTGTATTGGCTTAGAGAGAGTATATGATAAATGTAACTCATTTTCCATTAATGACACAATGAGTTTATTTACACTATAAAAAATTATTGTTGGTTACAATGTAGTAGGGTTTTATAATTTATTGAACCATACTATTCAAATTATATTTTACTGTTGCCCAATTTTCATCCATGGGCTCACCAGGGAGACAATTGTGTTTTAGAAGTTTTTGAAGGCCCGAATGGGTCATTTTCATCAAGGGTTAAATCATGCATTTGGTACTAGGTCATAAGGAATGTAGTTGGAAGGCTTGCCTAGGTCAAGCTCGACATGAAAATCCTCTAAGCAGAGAGTCACCAAGACCTTTCATGATGTCTCACCGACTAAAAGGGCTCTCGTTGAGTGAAGGCATCATCGCCATGAGGTCTGGCTGATGGTGATATGGTCTTGCTGAAAAGAATAAGTGGTCGCATCAGTGAGATAAAATCATTTTAGGCTGATGTCTCACCAACATGTGGAGGTCTCACCGAAGCAGGACACCTTTGGTGTATATATATATAGCAGCCGGTAAAAGTCTTAAAGTCGGTGAGTCTCGTCGAGAGGTGGGTGGTGAGGAAAAAGGATGGCTTTGACAAAGGGTCTTGCAAGATAGTATCTCCGCTAAAGATAAAATAGACTCATAAAGAAAAGAATAAGGCGGAGGTCTCAGTGAAACAAGGTGAGCTTGGAAAGTCTCATCGATAACAAAAGTTACACCGACAGCCTTGAGCTTCGGTGTAATCGCGAGAAACTTCAGAAGTCTTGCCACGCAAAGCCCAGACGGGATCCTAATTCACCAAAGGGAGGACTCCAATGTCTCATGAAGGAATGTTTAGGGCGGAGATGAAAAGATTCAGAGATGTCCCGACGAGGGCATGAAGTCTTGCCAACAGAATGAGCTTCGGGGATGTGGTTTCCTTCGGCAAGATCTCACGAGCAATAGAGTCTTGTCGACAAAAGAAATACTTTCGTGAAATGGTGGTTTCGGTGAAAGGTCTCATAGAATAACAAAATGTCTTCGACACGAGGAAGTCTCACCAATGCTGGGGCATAGTGGTAGGATAATGAAAGCGTGGTGAGAGGTTTCAGAACACATGAATGTTTTCAAGGAATGTAAAGCTCACAAAAAGTGAGGGGCTTGACATGACATCTCAGCGATAAAGAGGGGTCTTCCAGACTGAAGTGGGTCTTCGCTAAAGCAAGATGCCTTCGGAATGTCGTCTCACCGACTACATATAGTCTCGCCGAAATAGAAGGGGGCTTGACAAATGAATGTTGTTGGTGTAATATAATGATTTCGCCATAGGGTCTCAGCAATGTATAGGTCCTGCCGACAAAGGGAGCCTTCGGCGTAATATCCCAAGTCGGGGAGAGGTCTCCCCGACCCGGTGATGTCTCTCTGACATGAAGTGCACTTGCCAGGAGTTAAGGTCACCGCCATGATGTCCCAGCGACCAAGTAAATGTCCCACCGAATGTCGGGGGCTTCGCCCAAGGAAAGCTAAGTTGCCATGATGTCTCACCCACGACTTAGTGTCTCATCGAAAGGAACGAACTAGCTCAGGGTGACTAAAATGAGCTCACTGTGTGGTCTTACTGACCAAGTGAGCTTTCGCCGAAGTAGAGCTACCTCGGGGACAAAAATCCAACATTGCTATGAGGTCCTGCTGACTCGATAGGGTCTTGTCGACATGGATGTGCTCGCCGAGAGAAATTGATATTAGCAAAATGTCTTGCCGAGGGCTTGGTGTCTCACCAAAAGGATGTTTGAGCCTGAGGAAGGTGGTTGAGCTTCGCCATAAGGTCTCACTGAATGCGGAGGGTCTCTCTGACATAGATAACATTGGTGTAACTTCCAGATGTCGAAACAATGTCTTACCAACATGGTGTGGTGTCAGCGACATAAGCGGGTATCGGTATGACTAATGGACCTCGCTAGGAAGTCTCCCTGATCTGATGATGTCTCGCCGAGGAATGAAGAGCCCGACAATATGTTGAAGTGAGCTCGGTGAATGAAGAGGTCGGTGGGATGTCTCACTGATCGGGAAAGCTCTGGCCAAAGCGGGATTGGAGTTTTCCAAGAGGTTGAAGGCTTTGTTATGAAGTCTTATCGACCCAAGATGGTCTTGCCGAGGTGAATTCTGTGGAGTCAATAAAAGCAGACTCAACGAAATGTCTAACCGACCCAATAAGGTCTCACCGAATGAAATCCTGGAGCTTGAGTCAAAGAGGAGTCATCGTCGTGATGTCCCAGCAATCGATCAGAGTCTCGCTGAGATAGAATGCCTTCGATAAAGAATGAAGTTTTTGACATGATATCTCAGTGATAGAGTTGTGTCTTGCGGATGGCCTCAATGATATCGATATGAATTCTAAAGCTCGCTATGATGTCTCACCAACTATCACATGTTGTGTCGATAGCTTCAGAGGGGTATAATCGCATCGGTGAGACACTTCAAGTGTCTCGCTGAGATACAATTCTAACTGAACGAGTTTTTGACCATCAGAGAATCCATGTGGAATGTATCAAGCCAATCAGAGAGAGCTACGGGTGAATCGTTGGCAGCGGAACTGAGTGCCAAGAGGATCAGCGGAGTGAAATCAATGTGGATAGGCTCTAAAGCATTCAAGGCAACTCGACAGGGGATTCAGTAGGGGGGCATGAAGACCAGAAGTAAATGCATCTAGTAGCTACAAAAGATCTAAGGGGCTTCTCCAGGCAGTAACTCTTCACCGACAACACGGCAAGGACACGCAGGGGTGCAACATTAAATTCAATCAAAAGATCTTAGGATAGATTTTTTCTCATACCGATATTTTTTCTAAGCCCTAAGTGGCCAACTCACTTCTGATATATAAGGAATTTTATGCCTTTTTGTAAACAGTTGGAATAATGCATTCAGAAGAGTTAGTGATTTTGAGCAATCCTCTCTCAGCTAGTGTATGTTTTGTAACTCACTTCGACGTTGGAATATAAAGTACAGAGTTGTCTTGGCCTCTGTTGATGCTTCAGACTCCTGTCATTATTCTTGCAAAAAATGTTATGCATTTTAGATGAATGATTAAGTTATATTGTGAACTCTTTTATTCCTTTATGACTTTATCTGGTGTTCATGCCTTCCTTTTTGTAAAAAGCACCATTATATGAATCAAAAAGTTGTGTTCACATAGCTATACCTAAATTCAATTATGTGAAAATATTTTCCTTTATTGAAAAGGTGTGTGCATCAAACCTATTTGTGATATATTAATGTGTAGCTCATAGAATTTGATGTGTGTCCTTCTGATCATTGACAAATTTCAAGTGTATTCTAAGTATTCCATTGATCTCATCAAACTTGATGTATCACCATACTTTAGTTTCATTCATGTACTCCTTCTCCCTTTTCCCATTACAAGATCATTAGTTTAGGTGATACCCAAAGGAATTCGGCCTTCTCCAGAGGTTCATTTCAATCTTAGGTGACCCACAGCCTTGAGATGATCACGTGTTTCCCTAGAAGGCTCAGTTTTATAACTGTGCTTAGGGTGCACTTCTAGGTGACAACATTTACCATTGATGAATATTTGTTTGATGGGAATTTTTCTTATAATTTGTAGTTCTTTATAGCTTAATTCCATAAACATAAAAAATTTCCATAATTTTTTTTTATAATTATTAATTCTCTTACATGCTCTACTTATTTACTTTATGACTATATCACTAGTGGCTTCCTTTCTAAAGATCTAAAAATTAGCTTCCTTCTTAATGAAATATCACAATGTACTAGCCTTGTTAAATTTAGGTCATACAAAGTAGAAAATAAAATAGTAGGTCTCTAACAATACAAGAAGAAAATAAAAAAATCCAACATCAAATGTTAGCTACTTTTTATAGGGATATGTTTGGGCTTATGCTAGAGCTCAAGGTGAAATAAAGGAGTATCTATAGGTGTATTAGCTAACACCATTTTATACATGTATTTTGGCTACCTATATTTTTTAGTTTCTTGTTTAAAACAAGTGACAAGGGAAAAAAAGAAGAAAACTTTTAATTAGATAATAAGGCAAGATAAAATTTCAAAACGATGTCACACTTTTGACAAACTTATCAATATAAGTGAACTTAAGCATTTTTGACCAAAAATTTAATTTGGTCAAACAATGATATAACTAGATTCATTCTAGCTAAGTTAAGATATGGGCCACAATTTTTCTAATTAAAAATATCCACTAAATGCATATGTAGCATCAGTTTGGGGCTAATTTATAAATAAAATAAAATTATTTTAAAAACTTAATGTTTCAACAACTCCTACTCATGTAAATATCTTTTTTTATATATAAAATACCCTTATATAGATTTATAAGTTTAGTTTTCAAAATCTAAATCTTTATATTTTATTTTTATTTTTACTAAAAGTAGGTCATCAATAACAAAATATAAAGTTGGTCTCCCGAGCTTTGTTGGCTTAAGCTTAACTTTGATGGCTCATCCAAATGTAACTTGGGTTGGACTGGTTGGGGTGGGGTCATTCATGATTATAATAAGAAAATGATTCTACCTTATGTGGTGACTCTTGACATTCAATCATCTAGCTTTGCTAAGGTGGAAATGGTATTCTATGATATTTGAATTACCACAAATGTTAGCTTTTCCAACCTAGCCATTAAAGGGGACTCTAGAAACACCTTTCTTTTACTGACTGGGATGGTTAAACCCTATTGGTCCCTCTATGACCCCATCCTATCATATTGCAATCTCATGATTACCCTTGGGAATAGCATATCTACTCATGTGTATAGAAATTGCAACAAAGTAACAAAAGCGCTAGCTAACCTTTGTGCTTTTACTCCAAATTTAGTTATCTAGGATAATATCTCTCATATCCCTGGGCATGTGTGAGTTATTTAATAATGATGTTAAAGTACTAAAAAAAAGAGATTGAGATTGATCTCTTTCCCTTCATCATTTTTCACAACTTATAATTATGGAAAATTACCCTCTCTAAGTAGTCCTTTCATAAGCCTATATATTCTTGGCTTTGTTATTCTTCTCAAAATTCCTACAAAAATCTCTCTCTTGTTCTATTGTCTACGAATTTTCCATGGGGGTGAGCTAGTTCAAGATGACTTGCCAATTGTGAGGTTTGGAAGCAAGATAGAGAGGTTTGGCATGATATTTAGCAAGATAAATTGGCCTCATATGTGAAGGGCATGAAGGGACATGACCTCAAGTTATCTATTGAGTTAGCTAACTCCTAGAATGGTGGGATTTTCACCATTGGTAGGTGCTCTTTCCTTGGGGCTTTCATTGAATGGTGCTTTCATCCCTTGTAAGCCTAAGAGGCAATACTAGAAATATGTGGAGAGGTTTCTACAAGAAGGTGAAAAGGTTAATGGACTCCAAGACAATTTCAATAGGGTCGGCCTCCTCAGGGTGTGGATTAAAATTGTGGAAGTGCATATGAGGTACATCATATTAGAGGGTCATTTTCGTTGTTTTCATGGCCATCTCTTTCTCATGCTTAACCATTTCTGCTATAATGTCAAAATGAAATTTTTTCTCTAGATTTTTTCTTCTCTTGAATAGTCCATTAAGAATTTCTAGGATAAAATTAAAAATCTCCCCATTCACCAAGGCTTAATTTTCCACCTTTTCTATCATCAAGTTTCTCTTTTACCCTCCCCAACCACTATCAAGAGGAACACTTTGGTAATATGCAACCCTTTTGACCCCCTAAGGGCCCCATTTCCAATTTTACCCTAGATGAAACCCCACCCACCACTTACCGTATCACCAAAGCCTAGGGAAAAACCCCTACTAACGAGGAAACCCCTCCTAACCCCATTAAAAGTGTTTCTTTCCCTAAGGCCACTCCTATTTCTACCTCTAGCTTTGCTAATTAAGATAACTTAGATGATGAGTCCTAGAAAACTACCCTTGGAAATTTCCCTATGCACTCCCCTACTCATGATGAGGTGTCTAATGTCCCCAATACCCATCCTATCATTAACCCCTATAGCCCCCATAATTCTCCTAAACTCTGCATTAATTTGGATGGGACCTCTATTGAACCTAATGTGGGTAATGATATATGTGCCTCTTGTGATCCCCTTTGACATAAAATGAATGAAATTTCAGTGACTACCAACTTATAGAATGACATCCTAAAGTGGCTTCTAGATCATCTCATTACTGCAAATAAAAAAATTCAGGTGATGAAAAACAAGGTGCTTAACTAGTACGCTTCATAGCCGAGTGAGGTTAAGGAAAGTGGACGTTGAGATATGCTTTCCTTCCTTGCCAAATCATTTGACAAATGGGCTAATTGGGACAAGGAGGTGGATAATCTTAGATCCCTTGTGGGCATGAAGGAGGACAAAATGAAATTACTATAGGAGATCACAACTATTCACAACAAGGAAAAAACTATGCAATTCCTCCAAGAGATTATTGATTACACCAAGGAGACTGTGAAGAATACCATCATGACCATCCAAGGCTTTTAATAAGAGAATAGCCATGGAAAAAGGGTGGTTGAGGGTGTTCTTGATGATAGTCACACACAAAAAAAAAATGCAAGGTGGTGGGAAGTTCTACTCAAGACACTACAATGGAGACCCGGCCTATTCAAAAGGGACCCCTATCATTTGATGAGAAGTTCCACTTCCTAGCTAAGCAGTGGGAGGAAATTAGTGGTCTCAAGATTCTAGGAGACTAGTAGTAGTTTTGGCCCCATTGGTTTTTCTCTATGTGTTGCTTTTGTTTCTCTTGTTGGTCAGTTAGTTGTTGTTTCTTTTGCTTTTTCTTTCTAGGCATTTCACTTCTCATGAGCCCCTCAATTATCCTCTATGGATGTTTTATAATGGGTATAGGCCCTTCCCATTTTAATCTAATCAAAACAAAATATAAAGTTGATTTTCTTGTAAAAAAATTACTAAATTTAATTTTTAAAAATTAAAAATTATGATGCACTAGAGAAAAATTATCTATCAAGATATATTTTTTCTCTATGAGATGATATAAAAAAATTCTATTTTAAATAATTGGCTAAGACAAAAGGCAATGTCCCAATACACACAACTTTTCAAATTTATTTTAAAATATGTATTATCAAAATGGGAAAAAAATAAACACATGCACTAAAGTTTCAAGTTATAAATACACATAATATATATGTATAAAGAGTGACATCCCATTTAACTTTATTTTTTAGCATTTTATCAATAACTAAATTATAGGATCAATTTTATAGAAAACTATTTTTAAATAATTTTTTATTTTTTCTAAAATAATATAAACAAAAAATACACTAAAAATATAGATTTTTTTACTTCAAATCATTTAAAAATTTAAAATATATATCACTTTCTAGTGATTCAAGTTGAAAATTTAAATCAATTTTGGCCATTTCCTTTATTAAAGTGTGACATAGCTTTGAACTTTTACCCAACAATCCTCATTTTCATTTTCTACATAGTTTCATCAAATCTCAAAATGGGGGGATGAGGGAGAGGTTTTGAGTGAAAGAGGAAAAAGGTCTATATTTAGGGATAGTAGGGGGATGATGATTGAAATATATATGTACTTTAAAAACTAGTCATAAAAACATATTAGGAACAAAAATTAAACCTTGAAATATTAAACATATTGTATTGAATAATGAAAACTTTAAATGACATTATATTTATATTTTATTAAATAATGATGATTACATTTAAATTTTAAATACAATTGACCAATGGCCTAATGCCTCAAATCATTCCTAAAGTTTATGCCAAACTCCTCATCACTCAAATTATTGGAATCCTTGAGATCAAGGTCCTCCAAAATAATATCAACTAGCCTTATATGTGTAGCATCATCATCAACTTGGTCTATCTTCTTTATCTCTAATTTCATTGATTTGTTAGAATTTATTTTTACATAAGCATGTTCTAGTCAATGAGATGCAAGGAACTAGGTAAAATTACAAAATTTTCCACCCTCCCATAGATAATAATATTCATCTTAATTGAGTGGATTAAAAAATCTTAGTAGATTAGATCCTCTCAACAATAAAATAACGAGAAACATAGAATAATAAATTAATGGCTAATTTAGTTGTCAAATAAGGAATCCCATTCTTTTTTTGTGGTATCAAATTTTAGTTACAATGTCTTGTCTATACCATATTTTTTTAGTTTATATCCTACACCCATGTTAGATATAGGAGGTTCATCTTTGTTTTCCTTTTGCACTAGCTCAATGAATGGTTATTTTAACATCCACTGAATTGGAAATTCTTTGATAAGTCCTTCTTGCACACCATTTTTTATTTGACCATTATTTTCCCCTTCTATACATGATATTCATTTTCTTGGTCACTTTGTGACATTGATTTAATAATATTTTTGTTCCCACTACCCTAGGACTTATGTAAGGTAATCATATTTGAAATTATTGAGCACCTTATTATAATATTTTTCTAAGGTGTACCTTTTTCAATAAACACTAAAAAATGTTTCAAATCTTAATGTTGTAGCTCTATTTATAACACTACACAATTAAAATATGACAATATATTTGTATATATTACTAGGTCCATTATTGATGGGTGTTTTGACATCTTCAATAAATTGAGTGAAATGATAGGTAAACTTTACCTCTTCTAGCATATGGTTAATCTCTTGAAAAAATCCACAACATAATAAATAATTCAAACCCTATGTGAACATCACATTAGATAATAGTTACATGGAGAAACCCTTGTAGGAAAAAAATCCACTAAGAAGAGAGTCCAATTATGTATTATTTTTGTCTTAAATTTAATTGCACTTACATAATTAGTCATCATCATAATAATTCCTATTTATATTTCAAAAGACACTTACATAATCAAATTTTCTTGCCTAATTATTTTCCATTAAACAATTAATACAATAATTTCATAATTAAACTAGGTAAATTAAACAATATGTGACACTAAAAGTTTGAAAAAGGTTAAGGAGTGAAATTATAAAGGTTTAGGGAATCAAGGTTCTATGATAATTGTTGTAGCTTTTTCACACATGCCCCATGAAATGAGGACCTCCTCTTTTAGATTTCACTTGCATCAATTTGTTTTTGCTTTTTTCCTTCACTTTTTGGCCCTTTTTATTGGGTTGCTTTAGAAATTTTGAAATCCCCTTCAAATCTTGAGAATTTGGTTAAGTATGTTTTTGTGGGTTTTACACTATGGAATTCCCTTTGCAGGATTCCATAGTGCAGGCTCCTGAGGGTGCGTTTCCATCCCATGTGTTTTGATCACTTGTTTCCCCTTTGTGGAGTTTCATATGTGGGCTTCCACTTGTGGAATTCCATTTGTATAATTTTGCATTGGTGGCACCATTTACCCCTCAACCTACAAGTTGTCTTTCTCCACATTCAGTTAGGTCTCATGACCCTCTAGCTTTCACATTGCATTTTCCTACAATTTCTTGACATCCACGTAGGTTTTATTTGCATCCTTTTCTACCTTGGGTTTCTACATGTACATTTTGGGTTTCTTTTGCATGTTGAGCCATTTAGGGTGCATTTATTGCATATTTAGTAATTTGAACCTATAAATAGGGGTGATGGGAAATCATTTTTACCTTCATATTTTGAGAATTTTTTTTATTTAGCTGTTATGGTTGGTTTGATTTCTCTCATGATCATTTTCATATGATCTCTCCCCAATAAACACAAGCACATTGCATTCATTTTAGGGCATGATTTGATTATGAGGTGTTCATTGAAACCCTTTTTGCCTAAACATTTCCTTAATGTGAAATTTGTGGGTCTTTTCTATGCCTTTTATGAAGTTTTATTGTGGACATGCTTGTTTGGGATTTTACTTGTGCATCTCTATTATTGAATGATTCCTCCATATTGTTTCTCACGTTGGTTTTTAAAAACTCTAGGTTTTTTTCTAGTGCAGAAATGGTCTATAGGTAATCCCTCATGGGATTTCGTTATGTATGCACCATCATGAATGGATTCTAAGGTGTCAATCCCCACACATTTCAGATTTCCACAAAGCCTTGGCCTGCAATACTTCGACCTCGATATTCCTATGAAATTTACCCCTTCAACATTTAGTGTGTGAACATTTTGACTTAGGTAAAATTTGGCCCCAAAAATTGCTTTATGGAGATTTCTTATGGGAATTCCCTTGTGATATTCCCATTGTGGAACTCCATCCATCAAATTCCTCAAGTTTCCTCAACATGAATTGTCTTCCAAAAACACCTTTGCCACACAACCAAGTCAAAACAAGCAAGAAATCAACTAAATCTTCAACCCTTTACTAAAACATCATGTGGATTTTCCAAGGCAGGATTCTATTGTACAGAATCCTCCTAGTGGACTTCCATTGGTGGATTTCCCACTAATCAGTGCCAAATCCTTTAGAACCTGCATGAGACATCCCACAATTCACTGAAGTTTGCATCACCAATCCCTACAATGACATAAAACTCGTAAAATACTAGAAACTCTTGCAATTTGATGGTTTTAATAACTCCTTTCTAGAATTTAATACTTTTTAGGATGATTTAGTCATGATAATGTGTAATTCATACATGAATTAATCTCTTTTCTCTACTTGGTCAAATTACTCATTCGTGTCATTTTCTAGATATATATGGAAAAAGTGGAAAAGTCGAGAAGGTAGAAAAGACATCCAAAATGAAGTATGAGTTCCACGGTGTTGAGGTGACCTCCAAGATCTCATCCACTTGGGACAATATTTTTGAGACCAATCTTGACCACATAGATATCGATGATTCCAAGAGTAGACCCTCAATGCTCCAAAGACCAAGCTATCCAAGAAGATTAAATGGAGCAATATTTCACAATGAGTGATATTTTCACCCTCATTGATTAGCCTTAAGTTAATTCATGGTTGCAAGGAATTCTACCACAAGAATTCCTAAAGGATCATTACAATAGAAGGAAGGGTGGTAGCAAATTTGTTGGCTCCATCCATTGCTAGAGTATTTGAGATCCCTTCATTCTCATAGATGGAGGTAATGAGCAAGTCCTGTGCATTTAATTATGGTACCCTAATTATTTTTCTACTTTTCTACTTCTTGAGAGAATTGCATGATACTAAAAGTGTGACATGGTTGAAAGGAAGACATCTTTCTCATCAGATTAGAAACTTCCCATATGGACTTGGTAATACAGAAGCACAAGATGAAGCCCTTGAAGCTTTTTTTGATGTGTTTCAAATGAGGATACATGAAAGGGAAAGAATCCTTAAGAAAATGGTAGAAAAATACAAGGATGAAATCATATTCATGGTATCAATAGATGAATTCATCGTTCAATAAATTGAACCAAGGATAGTGTGGATCCTAGCAATGGGATATGAGATTACTAAGTAGGATATTATTTCCTTAGTCGATTTTATGATTAGCAAGCCTAAGGATACCATAGAAGGAAGATATGGTGCCTATGAATAAAAATCAATGGAGGTGCATATGGAGCAAAAGAAATCAATAATAAAGAAGAAGGTTGAAAAGATGGTTGACAAGTTTGTGGACATGGGCTTCACAAAAGAGCAAGTGGAGCAAAAAAGATCAAGGGCTAGAGCTCTGGGAAGCTCATAAAGCACTAGAAGATTAGGTAGAATAGCTACCACACCTCCTACTATCCTAAATTCCTTCAGGACTAAGCCCTCTACTATTGAGAAGAGAAAAGAAACTGATATTCCTCCAATGAAGGATAAATCCCCTTCGGTTGTGTAGAGTAAAAAGGCCTGAAAAGAAGAAATCTACTATAGTAACACCACCTATAGCCTATACCAAGAAGAGAACCAAAAAAAAGGTTGTGAGAGAAAAAGATATGTGTAAATGTTGAATAGGATGAAGAAGAAGAGGAGGAAGAAGGATCATAGTTGGTCCGCAAAAGGAAAGCTAAAGATTCAAAAGGTGAAGCAATTGTTAAAAGAAAGAGATTTGATATCATTCATATAGACAATGAAAAAGAAATAGAAAAGGAAAAGGAAATTTTTTTAGTTCACATGTGAGAGAAGAAGAAAGAATCCACCAAGAAGGTGTCACTAGAGAAGAAGAAAGTAGAAACAAGGAAAAAGAAAAAGAAAATAGATATGATAAGAACTCACACTCCCATGAAGTTAGAAGCACTTTTCAATGGTATAGTACAAACTAAGATGTTAGCAAAAACTACAACCCTGTATAATGGAGTAGATGAGGTGGATAAGGCCACCATTGTAGAAGCTATCATTAAGTATATTGTTGGTTTTTAGGTTAACATGTAGAACATAAAGAAATAAATACCTACAGATTTATGGAATGTTATCATAGAAGGAAGGAAGGAAGCTATAGATAAAGAAGCAAGGTTAAAATACTATGCATTGGAAAAGATAAGTTATCCTCTCTCCAGGGAAAATAAAGCCATTTTGGATACAGTATTTAGTAAGGAACTCAAAACTAAGAAAAGGGTGACAACCCTTATGGGCAGAGATCAAAATGATCTTGAGAGACTCGAGAAGGAGAGTGGTGAAAAAGTAGAAGAGATAGCACAAAAGTTGGGAATGACCCCTACTCTAGAAGAAAATATTGAAGGTCATGTGCAGATGGATGATGCTCAACATGAGCATGAGAACGAAGAAGCTACATAGGATAATACACCTATGAAAGTGGAAGAAATGACATAGAATAATTTTGAAGAAGCAATGATCAGAGAAGGCATTGCAAAGGAGGATACTCCTCTGGTATCTAAAGAAAATATACAAGGCAAACCGGAGATAGTTAATCCTTTGTATAACATAGATCAGTCTGTTGGTGAAAAAAATGTAACTAAGGATGCTTAAAAGGGGAATGGACATCTAGAGAAGGATGACTAGGAAGATAAGAGGGAAGATGAGGAAAAGAATGAATATGCATTTGGAGAGGCAAAAATTGATGTAGAGACACAAGTGAGCTCCAATAAGATGGAAAATGAGTTAAAAAAAATACTATGGAGAGTATGAAGACTATGAAGACTACTAGTGAATATTTTGGTACCCCCAAAGATTCATTGAAGAATTTACTAAGTATTGACGTCCAAGAGGTTGATGTTGAACACCTAGCTAAACAAGAAAATACAGGTCTCAAAGCTGAAGAGACAGTGTCAAATCCTGGTAATCCAGAATCTATGCCAGAGATTATTGAAGAGATTCCTATTTTAGAGGACGCAACAGATAAAGTTGAAGAAGTAAGAGAAGTTCTTAAATCGAATAGAAACTAGGAACAAAGGAATGTTATAGAGCTAAAGCATGATGAAGATGCACCTGATTGGTTAATCAGAGAATTGGCTTCCCCAATGGAAGTAGAATTAGTGCCTTTGGATCTTAAAATTTTTATACAAGTGGAGACTCCTAATCCTAGGTGAAGAGCTAAAATGAAACATGTCATATATAAGAATGTAGATGGAGGTAGAAAAATCCATATAGCTACCCCAGTGGCTAATAAAAACAAACATGAGATAACACCTAAGGAGTATAAGATACCAAGTATCAATGTTGGACACTCATCCTAGACACAAGAGTTAGAAGAAATGAAGATGAATTTGGATGAAATTGTCACTAGCGTATAAAAGAATAAATAGAAGAAAAGAGAGTTGAAAGAACAGGTTGCAAGCCTAGAAAATTTTATAAAGTCATTAACCCTATCTGGTTAAGCACATAATGAATTACCCCAAAATCTAGTGCTTATGTCACAAGAATAGGTGGATAAAATTGCAACAGTTCACCATAAAATGAATGTATTTGAAGAATGGATTGAGTATTGGGTAAGGCAAGGGGAAGAATTTATTACATATGCAATTGGGATATACAAGGAAGCATACTGTTGGTATGAGAAATCTAGAAGATTTGAAGAAGAATGTAGGTTTTGCCAAGAACAGGCTGATGCTAAAAGGAGAAATTTAGAAACTCTCATGCAAGTGGCTGTCCAAGAATTTATAAGAGAAAATATAATTTCAGAATGTTAAGAAGTTCCATTTTCTGAAAAATGGAAGAAAAAGTTGAAATGGGAAGGTGACACATTAACACAATGTATAGAAGGTTTTGGAAAGGTCACCAAGAAATGTAGTAAGTTGCTTGACAAAGAAAAATATTTTATTGAAATGTTAGCATGTCAAGATTGTGATCCTGAGACACTAGGATAGGAGGGTAAAGAAGTAAAAGATTTCAAGGAACGGATTGAGAGAATAAATAAAGATCCTATTCAGTTGTTAACCTAAGAAGTCATTGATGAAATCATACATTGTAGAAACACTATAGTCAAAGATGAAATAGGTAAAGTCCAAAAGGAATGCCAGTATACTCTAGATATCAGAAGAATACACTAGGATTAAGTTTAGTTGGAAGGAAATACAAGGGATTTCAAAATAACGTATACACCAAATATTGAATGATTTCTGAGAATATCAGTTGAAGAAAAGTGAAGAAAGGATCCCAGAACCTGAGCCCTGAGTTATAGAAGGAAGTACCGGATATTGGATACCAGAAGTGTCATGAAAAGGTTTTGTTGAAATTGATTTTTGTAAGTTGTTCCCAGTCTCGGTGGATGTTCCCTATTTGGTATTATAAAGGATTCTGATTTCCTTGTTTTATGTGGAGTAAGGTGCAATAGAATTTGAAAGTGAAGAGTGTTGTTGCTAAAGAAGTAAAAGCTTTGACTTCATCTAGAAGATTCTGATGATAGTTGGTGAATGCCATGTGCTACATTTTTATTTTCTATTTTTGATTCTCTTGATAAAATTTAGGTTTGAACTCTTGAGGCCTTGTTCCTATAAAAGGCCATTTATGGATTTAATTTTATTTTCAAATTCAAAATTTTTGGATGTCGGAAGAGCCAAAACTTCTTTAAGTTTTGTTCTTTTTTTGTGTTTTCTAAGTCATTCTGGAATAAAAACTTGTATGCACATATAATTTAATCAATATTTAAGCTAATTTGATAGCTGCCTATCTAATGTATTTTTGTAGATGGTTTTGTTAGTTTAGCTGAACAAGACTATGCGATGCGTCATTTAAGGGTGCATGTAGAACCTACTTGGTGTCCAAACTAAAACCACCTTCTTTAAAATCTCACAACATTTTATATGTAGGTGTGAAGAAATTTGGTGAAGTATAAAATGGTTTTCTTTATTTGATTGACTCTTGGGGCATGTGTGGAGAATAATCGAGATAAATTTTAATTTTTAGTATTTTTATGCTTTATTTTAGATTAGATGTTTAAATTCTAGAAATTTTTCAATAAATAGATGAATGGATAGAAATTTATTGAAAATATTTAATTTTCTATGAAATTGTTGAATGATTAAAGCTAAATCTACTTAAGTGATAGAAAAATTGTTGATATTCATAAAATATTTTTGTAAATCTTTCAATTTCATGATATTATTTTATGATTGAACTAAAATCTGGTATTGAATGCTTATGATTCCAAATGAAATTCTGATTAACCATAGACCCCTTGAGATTAACAACAATATCGCATCATACCCTAAAGTGAACCTAGTGTGGTCAAGACTTGACTACTGGAGCCTTGGGATTAAGCTAAGTCAACCTTTTCCTATAAGATGGACCCCCTTAGGTTGGCTTGGTTTAGTATTTCAAGTAAAGATAGGTTCTTCACGACTTGCCTATGAGGATTTTATCTACACTGTTGTTGTGAGTGACATCATCATCAACACACACAATGAATGCTTCACATTAATAAAAACAACCCAACATCTTCAAAAACACACTCCGACATGGGATGGAAAAGCTACATTTTATTGAGTTCATTGTTATTGTTTTCTTTCAATTACGTTCTTGAATTCATTGATTTTTTAGTTTCATTTTGTGAGTAATGGGCATGAATCAAATTTTATTTTTTTAGATTAGTTTCTATTCATTCATTTTGATTTCCCCCTTACACAATAATCAACAATGATTCAACTATGAACTCTAGGATCACCATAAGCTTGGAACTTACCAATACGTATACCAAAGCTAGATGTATGCATAAAGGTTAGCCATTTAGATGAAATATATATGAAATCCATAAAACGAATACTGTGAAACCTCATAAATACTATAAGTGTCCAAAATTGTAGCACAATAAATTTTCTTGGAGTATAATAAAAAAAAAAGGTGGTCATATAGAAGCTTTCATTATAGGTCAAGTATATTGATTCATTGTAACCATATCAAAAACCAATATAGATTTATACTCCATAAGGATACAATAAGAAAGAGATATCAGTGACTTAAATTAGTGCAAATGAAAACACACTCAATTTATCTTGCACATACTGATGGAGAAAGACTACAAAAGTATGATTCCAAGTGATTGAAAATTTATTTTTCTTTTGAGGACTACTTGAAGAAAACTATACACCAATTTAGTGGACAAATTTTACAAGAATAATATTACAAAACCCTACCAAAGGAGAAAATTCGTAAGATAAGAAGAACCAATACCAATATCCCTATAGCTACTAATTCAATCTATTTATAACAAGAAACAATGAATCTAAAAATATCTAATTCTTGAGGTGGAGACAAGATTTTTGCATTTTTCTAAGGGTGCCAATTAAATAGTGTAGCATTCTAGACAAAATGTTGGGTGTGAGTTAAATATTGATTTGATCTCTTAATAGTTTTTATTTTATTTGATCACATATAGGATATCTAATTTGATCACCTACAGGGTATCTAATTTGATTACCTAAAAGAGATCTGATTTGATTCAAAAATAAAATTTCATCTAACATGACTACATTTTATTTCCTAGCTAGTTAATAAAGTTCAAATATTTAATGTGGAGCAGTGACTAAAAAAATTCATAACTGAAAACAATTTCCTAGCAAGTAGTTTAATGGTGTAGGTATGAGACATACTGAATTCCAATGGGCTATGCCCATAATAGATATATCCTATTAGCTAATTATTATTTCTAAAGTTTTGGGTCACAATATTTAGAAAAAATTGGATAGAGGTATTCTTAAAGGGATTAGAGTTGCTTCTTCCCTTCCTCCGACTTCTCATCAGTAGTTTTTTGATGGCACAATTATTTTTGGTGTTGCTTCTATTGTAGAGGAAACTAAATGGAAATATATCCTCCAAGAGTATACAAAATTCTTATGTCAATATATCAACTACATTAAGAGTAAATTGTCCTTCAACACTAGTCAACAGGTGAAGGAAAGAGTTCTAAAAATTCTTGAATGTTAGGAGGTTGCTCTTCCCGATGTTTACCTTGGTCTACCTTTAATCACTAAAAATATTCCTAATTCCTTTTAGAATGCTATCATTGAGAGAATCCAAAAAAATATGGCTTGTTGGAAAGGTAAACTGCTTAGTCAAGCTCATAAAGTATAGCTTCTGAGGTCCTCCCTTCAAAATATTTTTGTGTATTTCCTTTTCCTCTTTAAGATGTTGGCTTTTATTATTAGAAAGATAAAGAAAATTCAAGGACCTTCCTTTGGACAAGGATGAAAGAAAAAGAAAGAATTATACTGCTCAATTGGGAGAAGGTTTGTTCTCCTAAGAAATTTGGGGGTCTGGGGATCTAGAGATTGAACTTGTTTAACAAGGATCTTCTCTAAAAAATTGGTTGGTTCTTTATTCAAGGGAATAAGAATTGGACTCATATTCTAAGTGCTAAGTATATGGGAAATGATGTTCCCTATTGCTTGCTATCTTCTCAGGATTGGCCTAAAGGATCATCCATATGGAATAATATTGTAAAAAATAGGAGTACATTGAAGCAAGCTACTAGAAGGAGAGTTGGGAATGGGAGGACTATTCATTTTTGGGAAGAGGCTTGGGTAAGAAGCCCTGTTTTGTCATTGGTGGCCCAATTAAATCCAATTAAACATGACCTTTCAATAATTTATGGGACTATTCTTTATGACTATGTTGATTAGAGTGGAAGGATCCATAAATGGAAATTTTTTAAGATGTTTTAGACTTGAGAGCTAGGAGAGGTGGTAGTTTGTCTATCTATTTAGAGTTGTTCTCTACTTTAGGCTCTATAATTAGAGATTGGTTTCTATTTTTCAAGATGGAGATGATGAGTGGATCTAGAGTGATAAATCCTTTGGAGTCTTTTTGGTTAAAGCTACTTATAATAGTTTGTATTAACTCTCTCTTACTGTTCAAAATTTCATTTAGAGAAAAAATTGGAATGCTAAGTTAATTCCAAAAATTAACTACTTTTGGAGGGTAGTAGTGCATGGAAAAATTCTTACAATTGAAATACCGAATAGGAAAGGATTTCATTTTGTAAATAGATGCTCTCTTTGTTTTGAAGCTAAAGAAAGTATTCCCCATTTTCTTTTTCAATGCCCTTTTACAATAGAAGTTTGGTCCTTGGTGCTTTAAAACTTGTTAATTGATTGGGTGTTCCCCTTGGATTTAAAGGACTTTATTAACCAATGGTGTTTTTGTCCTTTCTCACACCCATTAACAATGGAATTATGGTAGCAAATCCCTCCTTTCATCTCTTGGCACTTGTGGAAAGAGAAAATAATAGAATGTTTAGAGAGCAATAAAGGAGTTGAGGAGAGGTCTTCCAATAGATGAAACAACAAATTTTGGAAAATTTAAATCCAACTGTATTGGTCTTTCTAAAATCATGTTGTCCTTTAAGGATCTTAGGATAAAACAATTTTGGGGAATTAAATATGACCTAACCAAAATAAATTGGGCTAACATATTATTTAGAAAAATGACTATTTGGACTCCTCCACTGGTTGATTGGGTCAAATTAAATTTTTATGGATATTGAAAAGGTAACCTAGGTATTGCAGTGATATGTGGTTTAATCAAAGACCATAAGGGGAAATATCTAGAAGCATATGCAAAATTTCTGGGGATAGCTAGCAACAATGATGCTAATGTGATTGTAGCTTGGAGGGGGATAAAGAGACAAATAATTAGGGTTAATAAGGTCATCATTGAAGGTGACTCAAAACTAATAATTGAGTCAATTAATGGTATGGTGAATTCCCCTAGAAGGTTAAGAGTATGATTGAAAACTCAAAAAGAACAATAAAATCATTTGACCCTAGTATACTCTGCAACACACTTTTAGACAAGGAAAAAAAGCTACGGATGCCATTTCAGATGTTGGTCTCTCCAACTTCCAATGGCTATTTTAGAATTTTGTGAATCTCCCTCAATGTATAAAGGAGTTAGTTTTAGAGGACCATTTGAGAAGAATGAAATTTAACTATACTGATGGATATGGTGTCTCATGAAATTACGTAGTGGATGGTGATTAAAGATTGCTCTTGTGCTAGGGTAAGTTTTATCTTTTGTTGCCTCTTTTAGAATTTGAATTTTCCAGGTTAGATGATGATGGGGATAAAGAGGGATAGGCTAGAGAAAGTTAGGTGGATTTTTTGATGTCAAATTTAATAAAGTATCTAGCCTCATGCTACTTTATGATATGGTCAATCCTCAAGATTTATTTGCACACAAAGGAAATTGGCAGTGAAAATAATTTGATTTTAAATCAAAACCTTCATAAAGAGACTTCAATTTTGAAAAATACAAATAATGATAAAAAGTATGGCCTTATCAGGATTAATCCTTCCAAAAACAATATTTTAAAGTGTAATCATTTTAAATTGAGTCATTTTAAAGTTGAGAAAGGCCCTGACATGAGCAAGAATTTAAATAATATTCATGCAAAGGTCACAAATATTAAATTTTTTGTGCCCTTTGGATTTCAATGTACATTTAAGGTTTCCTATCACATGATTTTGATTTCACCTTTTGATAAGTGTCACTTCCTATAACTGCAAAGTAATTTTAAAAGCATTAATTAATTTAATGTTTGATTGTATCCCTCACATGGTTTCTAGGTGGTGGCTAAACATTGCTAGGATTTGGATTATAATATAATCAACCTCGAATCATGATAAAGGTAACATTTAAAATATTGGCCGATATTTCCAGAAGTCTATAGATAAAGGGATGACCTTTTTAGAGATTGTGTGGGATTTTAAAATCTATTTTATTGCTTATGAGTTCTGTCATAACCAGTGGGGGGTTTTCTCATATGAGAATTTTGCTAAAAAATCAAGGTGAAAGGGTAGATAATTTCTACCAATTGTAGAATTAACATGGGGAGGCCAAGGAGAATATTTGATTTGTTGTCTTGTGTTCCTCTGAGTCAAAATGTGGAGCTCTAGAAGCTCTTCGAATAGGTGGGTATGATCCATTTTTATGGTGATGAAAAGATTTAATGATGAATTAACATCCAAGTTCTACAACTCTTGGAGGGAGGATAGGGTTACAATGGGAAACACCACTTTCACTATGACTCCAAGGTAAATTGTAGAAGTGACTATTTTGGAATGTCACAATCTGAAAGTGGCAAAGGTGAGCAATAGAAACTATCAACATTTCATGATAGTTTCTTAGAATGAGAGGAGAAACCGTAGAGATATCAAAATGGGTATATGATCGTGAAAGGCTCCCAACACCTTATGGAATAGTAAGTGCTCACATAATGAAGTATTTCACATTAGAAGGAAGACATACTACAATTCATGAGTACCATTTTTCATTTCTAAATCACATGAGGAATGAAAGAATGATTATTCCTTCTTTTTTTCTTTCATCTTTAAAACAATGCAAGGCCAAAGGTGCTTTGCCTCTCCTTCACCAAGGTTTGATTCAAAGGCTGTATAATCATGTTTTTTCTCTTACACCTTTGGTTGTCCCTTCAAATGTTGATGCTCCCCAACAAGCTAAAGAATTGGATAACCAAACCCACCCCCATCTCAATCCTAGCTACAACACAAAACAAATTTTATCCAATCCCTTAGATAAGGCTCAATTGAATGCCAAACGTCCCCTTCGTATTTCTCCACTTGAATATTTTAAGGAGAAACCATAGTTTTCCCTTCTCTCTCATGTTAAGAATCCCCTGGCTAAAAAATCTTCCACAAAAGGCCTATTAACCAAAGAAGATCTTATTGATTTGACCTCTAAAGGTAAGAATCCCATGGGGAACCCCTCTAATGTCAAATGTAAGGGACAAGATAGTATTAAGTTGTGAATTATGAAAAAGGTTACTATTGAAATCCAAGATGAGGGGGAGGAAGGCCATGTGGAAGATTCAAGTAGCTGGAAAGATGAAAGAAGGTCTTGTGGGGCAATGTGCTAAAAGAAAAATGTTGAGTTTTGAAGAATAAGAAGATGAAAGCTTGGATGAGGAGGAGCCCTTGGATTTAACAAAAAAATAATTAGAGGTGGTTCTCAGTGAGGACCCTAGGGAGGAATCTATCAGCAATGAGGAAGAAGATGAGGAGGGTCCTGGTCAGGAGGAAGTGAAGGAATTAGAGGAAGATGATGAAGATGGTGCTCAAAAATTTGATAAAGAAAATGAAGAGGATAATGTGTAAACAATGGCTGACCCTGAGTATGAAAGTGTGCTAGATAATATGGCCCTAAAGTATTACAAGACCTAGTTTGTTGTTCTATAGGAAAATGTGGATAGGTTGGACAATGCTTTTAATAGACTAATCTCCACCACACATGGAATTATGAACATGGTTATCTTTGGAACCATGAATGAATTGGCTAAGGTTAGGAAGTGATAGAGGAAAATGGAATCTTCTCATGATATGGATATGCCAATTGAGGATAAAGCCACCAAAGGAAAGGATACTTGGAGTGAGGAGCTAGAGTAGTTAAAGATGGAATGGGACTTGATCAATAGTCTTAAGAATTAGCTAGGGTATGCTATTTCATTATTTTGGGGCCTATGTGCCCCCATGTTTGGTATCATTTACTTTTTCTTGTTGTTTCCTATGGATAGTTTAATGGTTTCTTTTCGATGCTTTGTTGGGTGGTTGGGTGGCCTGTTGTTGTTTTTCTCTCTCCATCAATTAGTCTATTTTGGTGGTTCAACACTGATAGCTGTGAGGCCTTTTTTTGATGTTTTACTATATGGGATCAAGGCCCTTTACCCTAAATTTTTAATCAAAAACAAATTCTTACTCTGTATTTGATACCATGACTATACTAGATGTCTTCCCATGTAATATGATATTTATAGCTCACAAAAAACATAAACAACCAATTGTATTTCTAAGACAACCTAGAATTTCCAAAATAAGTTTGTATTTCATCTTAGCTTCAATACGAAAATCAAAAGAAGCTAATAGAAACCAATCCACCTTTAAATCACATAGCCTAACTCAACTTAATTTAAGCCCTAAAATAAACAAAAAAAGAGAAAAAAAAATTAGATAACATCATTTTATATTACCTCACTACAACTAAAACTACCTTGAGATATATTTTCACTACTACTACTACTACTATAGATACCTCAAGAGTGATAATTTCTACTAATTGTTATTACCTTATTGAACTATTTATGCAAGTTCACCCTCATTATTCCTTATTTCATTAAATAAAAAAGGGTACAAGATTGAAAATTGAAACATGGTCACAAGTTTACAAAAAGTGTGAAAACCTAGAATAAGTGTGCCTCCTTCTACCACATCATGCAACCACAATGAATATGTTTTTTCAATTATAAATAAGTGAATTTTTGTTGATACATTAATTTATTCACTTTCACCTTAATCATTTTTTGTTTCAATTTTTTTTTTGATGGATGATTTTATATCATTGATAAGATCATTTTTTGTTTAATATAGGAGCACAAGCCTTAGGCTGAATCATATTCAAATGAGAGCCAAGGATCTAGGGATATCCATCCCACCAAACTCACCCAATCCATGATTTCAAGCTAATTGCTTAAGGTGTCAAGACCTTCAAATCATCAATAATTGATCCTTGGTGGAATCATTCAAAACCATTCAACTTACTCAGTAGAATAGAAATTATAACATTTCAATTAGATATAATTTTTATTAAATTTTAAAAATTAAAAATACTAAACTTGTCAAAAAATTTAAGCAACATAGTACTAAATTAAGAAGAAAAAGAAAAAATCCAAATAATAAGCAAACATAAAATATAGTATAATTTTTTTGGCCATAATTTCCTAGAGGAAAATAATATAAACTTAAGAAAATGATATAAAGACAACAATATCCCTACAAAAAAAGCATTTAATAGTTAAACATCATTTTTACCTCACATTTATTGATCTTGTGTCCATGTTGCAAGAAACTATGTAAAACCTTAACCATGGAAAATGCAAGCCATAATATTTCTCCCCTTGAATTAATTGCATTTCAAGATAAGTGTTGTGTAGTGGCTAGTACCTACCTTTTCAATATTGCAATAATATTTTTTTTAGATAATCAATAGATGAGTTAGGGCATACCAATTTAGGGGAGGCTAAAGTATAGTTTGAGATTAAAAGATTATTGTAAGACAATTTTATTGGGTCAATGGAGATTATAGTTCTTAGGGCTAACATTGGCTCTAAGTTCAATTTGTATCATGAATAATTATGACTAATATAGTTGATGTTGAGTTAGTTCTTTAGAATAAATATATGTTAAATATTGATGAGAAAATGATTTGTTAGTAAAGAGCCTTTGTAGATGATTGGTTGATTTTGATTTTTTTTTATAATAAACATTTGTTAAATATTGAGGACCAAGTGATTTTATAGTAGAGTAACTTTGTAGATTGATTAGCTGGTTTATAAATTTTTTCAATTAAGAAAGAAACAATTTTGAAAGGGCCCTAATCCATTTTACAATGAAAAATATTTATAAATAAGCACAACAAGCCAAAGAACAACACCAAGAAGAAACAACAACAAGAAATTGTTCTCGTTTCCAACAAAACGTCAAGGAAAAATAAGCAACAACTCCAACAGAATAGCCTAGAAGGCCACACACAAAGCAAAAAAACAAAATATTAGTAGCAAAGAGGAGCCACTAAAAAGAAACAACCAAGAAGCAAAAAAAGAGGCACAACTCTAGCACTGGAGCTAGGAACCATCAACTTTGTTAAATGAAAAAATGATCTTCTTAGACTTCTTCTTTTAGTTCACAACTTTCCATGGTGAATAAAAAATAAGATTAGAAATATTTAGAATGGAAGGGGAAGAATCCCATTTAGAGTAACTAACAAGTGGAAGAAAAGAAGCATCAGGTGAAGCATTCAAATCCAAGAATGAAGCAGAAATATTTGAAGTTAAGCTATCCTTTTCAAATCCAAGAATGAAGTAGCAAGATTTAAAGTTAAGCCATACTTTTTCAACACAGGAGAAGTAGGGGCCTTTGGGGAGGCAACAAACACAACAAAAGGAACAACCATATCCAAAAACAAAAAAATAGAATCCACATGCAGAGCAACACAATCAATAGTAGGAATATTCTTTAGAGCAGGAGCAGTAGAGGCCTCTGGGGAGGAAACACACACAACATTAAGGGTGGCCTTATCTAGAGATAGCACATCATAAGCCACAAGAATATTCATTCATATAGAAGGAGAGGGGGTATTAAATCATTTCCATCAGAAGAAGAGTCTACAAGAAGGTACACTATTAAATTTTCACAGAGAGAATTCTTCCACTAGGTAGAGGAAGAAACAAAATGGGAACCATGGGAACAATCATGGGCCAAGTGACCGGTTACAAAATAGTGTTTGCAATGAAAATGAATTCCTTCATAATACACTAGTTGGGACCAAGACCATCCATTAACCTAGAGCACTACCTCACTTGGTAAGGCCTTGTACAAATCTACCTCCACCAAAATCCAAGCAAATGAGCGGTGAGTAAAGTTTTTGGAAGCAATATCCACTTTCAAGAACTTGCCAAAAGCATTACCTATGCACTCAAAAGTAGAGGGGCACCAAAACTATAAGGGAATACAAGTAAATATTACCCAAACATGAACCATATCAATGGGTTCCTTTAAAGGGTTAAAGAAATGAACCAAATGCCTCATGGGCAGGAGGTGAGAATCCCATCCCCACAAACCATAATCTAAAATTGTTTGTCTATAGTTAGTAGAAAAAAAACCAATGATGAAGAAACCTCTTGTAGAAGGATAAATCTCGATCAAACCCTCCACTAACATAGACCAATGTATGGATATCCATTGGTGAAAATCAAGGAGGAAAGGTCGTCAATGACAAAATATGCAGATAAGGGAAGTCTTAAAGTAGAAATCAATGTGTTTAGAGGCTTCCTTACCTAAGGGAATAACAAGAGAAACATATGAAAACCATAGAGGATGCATAGAGCCCTCCCCATACTTGGTGATCCACACAACATCAATGAATGCATGAAAATAAAATCCTTTCATAATAATAGGGGAAAGTACAACTGCATCCACAAAAGGAGTTTTATGGTTCAACACATCCACAAAATTTGAAGTTGGAGCATCAACCGTGAAATCCACAACCAACACATACCTTGGTAGGGAAGACACAGTTGTACATGAAGGATAATGGCTAGGCATGTGCAAATTTCCAGATGAGTGGGAGGAACAAGATGCTTTCATAATAGCTTGACAATTATTCTTACCATTGGTTTATGAATGTTAAAACTATAACTGATAGTAAATGCTTAAAGAGAAATGAAATTTGATTGTTATAATCACTTTGCAACATAGTTGATAATTTAACTAGTTAAAATTAGAAGAAATTTTTATTTAGAAAGTTAGTAATGCATATAAAATATTTTTTAAAAATGGTTTAAAATAAGAGCAATCAAAATATAAATGATAGTACTAGAATTTTAAATAGTCTATTTATGTCAAAAATTTGATAAAAATAAAATACTTTCACCTATGATTGGTTATGTAAGTCTTGAGAAAAGGCCTGCAACCTAGGAGTGTTTGGGTTGGTCTACATATGATTCTTTTCCATGGAAATATGTAGGTTGGTTGGTAAGGTCTTCAATAGTAACGTTTTCTTGAGAATGCATTTTTCTTTTAGCTTGTGCTCTAGTGATTAGCATGTAAAAGAAGGATTATTTTAGAGGAATGATGATGAATAGGTTTGAAGAGGGGATGGTGAGAATTCCATGGATTGATGCAGGAGCATTCGAGTGAACTGACTATTGACATCACCCAAAAATAGATCTTAGTTTTGTGAAGTTGTCACATCACATGTAATAGAGTAGTTTTAGTGAGTTTAAAATATCACAATTTTGGAGGGTTGGAGTAAAATCCTTTTGTAGGGGTCCACGGGGTATCATTCCAAGTCTACACAAAAACTTTAGTGTGAATCAAAGAATTGAGTTTGTTTTCCTGTTGACACTTGACTCCATCATTGGTATTTTAGTTTTCTCCAAATTGATGAAGCAATATTGTTAAGGCAATAAAGGTAAATTTTGATGTTTATATTGGTAACATATATGGGAGGATTAAAATAAGCAAAGAAGTGAGATCACATAGCTAATAGGGAGAACATGAACTTAATGATTCGATGCTAAGAAGATAAAAAAAAAAAGTAGGTGAGGTAGATATGAGGAGAAGATAAAGGGGCAAAAAATTAGAAAAGAATAGACAAAAATACAATGCCAATCAAAGGAAAGAAGATAAAAAACCAAAATGTGTGAATATTCAAGGGATGATAGGAGTAGTGAAAAGAATAATATATGTAGGAAGGAGAAAGGTCACACCATACAAAAAAGGAGGATAGGATTAATGCAATTAAAAGTATAGATAATAAATAGTAAGGGGGAGATATGGGCTACACAACTAGAAAAATGGCAAAAAGAAGATATAGTGTGGTGTGTAACTGAAATAGAGAAAAAGTGGGGGCTTTGTATCAAAATGAAACAAAATGATGCACCTACTTTTGATTTTATTCAAAATGTGTGCTATAATGTGAAAATGAGAAATAGTAACCAAATCTAACCCAAATAATAGTCAAAAGTCAGATCTGGAAAGGGTAAAATGCTATGTACCTTTCACCAAAAGTGCTTTTTCAAACCTCATTGAGGACTCATTCTCCCTATGGTGAATGGGTCCTAGCTAGGGCTCTGGAAAATTAGTTTCTGGGTTCTGTTCTACTAGGTTTGTACTCCTAGTTTCTAGTAGGACATTTTCATAAAGCCAAAAATAAATCCTATAGCTTAGTTTCCATGATTTGACAAATTTTCTTAAAACTTTGACAACTTTGTAACTTTCTCCAATTTCACTCTTCAATTGATCTTCAACCTAAAATCTAAAATCACACATCAAAGAGAAAAAAATGTTATTTTGTTAAGGAATGGGGGTTTTCCTTGGTCAAACCCCGTTTTGGTAATTAAACCTTAAAATAAAACCATGAACATGAAATAAGGAATGATGAATGAACAATGTCACAACTCACCAAACCTCAATTGAAACCTTGGAGTACAAATCTGCAAACTTGCATGAAGTGGCCTTAATGAATGTAGATCTTGATGATGAAACTTGATGTGAAACAATGCCTTTGATATGCTTGATTTGATCTTGAACACTACATCACTATATTAGCTCAAACAACATGCATGATGCAATACATCTTTGACATGAAAAATGGAATATTAATTTCTGCAATATTCTTCAATAAATCTACCCTTGAATGCCTTAGAAATACTCTTGAATTCTCTTGATAATGCTTTTATGAAAGTAATCTTGATTGATTATGAAGATCTAGGATGAAACATAGTTCAATAACCTTGTATTTATAGCTATCTTAAGATTAATTCCTGAAACTCAAATATCACAAGTTGACATTAAATTATAGATTTGAAATCATTAAAATACCACCAAAAACATATTTTAAAGGGGGTCCTAGGTCGAAGTGAGGACCCATTTTCCATAGGGAAAATGGGTCTTAGGCCACTTACCTAGGAAACAAATCAGACAAGGTGAAATGTTATGTAAAAATAGGATCCTAGAACTAAGCGACGACCCATTCTCACCATGGAGAGTGGGTCCTAGGTCACTTTCATAGGACACACATCTTCCAAAGTTAAGTGTTGTGAAATGGAATTTATGAATGTCGGGTTTTATCCCTTGGAATTTACATTTAATTAGGCTTGGATTTGAATTAAAGGGGCTAATTAAGGAAAATTAACATCAATGAATTAATAAAGCCCTAGATTAATGTGAAAGTGTAAAGGTATACCTTACAACATAAAAAAAAAGGCACAATTAAGTCCATTTTATTAAAAAGGGCCCTAAACTTAATGCAAAAATATGAAGGTATCATTAAGCTCATTTTATTATTATTATTTCCCAAATTAAGTGTGAAAAGGGGATACTTTTTCCTACACTACATTTTTCTCCCACTTTAGTGAGATGATGACCCCATGTCAAACTAACACTAAATTAGACATTCAAGACACTTATGTATGAAACAATGAAAAATATACAAAATCATACAACATCAAAGACTAGGAAGATCAAGCCTAGATGGTCTAATTGGTGTGGAACACATATAAGTTATTGATTTTATTTTTTCGCGCTCACTCTGGGGTAGTGGAACCTTAAACTATCCACTAGGTGAGTATCCCAAAAGGGTGGAAAATGAGAGAATCATATTAGGATCCCATACCATATCAAAGCTATCCTCCTGAAAACTTCAATAAGGAACCATAATGCTAGGCAAGGCTCCATAGGAAAGCAAGGTGTGCTATGCTAGGTGGCCTTAAATTTAGAGTTTCAAGCTTCATAGGGAATAAAAAGTTGTGTTATGATAAAAACCTATGAACAAGAAAAGGGTCCACTGGAAAGCAAGGTGCGTTATGCTTGGTGGCCTTGGATTTTAGGGAACTTTTGAGCTTCATAAGGCTAGAAAGCTACATTATACAACACTTATGAACAATAAAGCTAGTAATTTTTTTTTTTTGTTCAAAGTGATTTTTCATAGTTTGTGCAAGGTCTTCTTCTTTGGGAACATCGTGCCTAATGTCTCCAAGGACAAGTCAAGAGTAAAAGATTCACAACTTAGGGAATGCAATGTGTCATATCACCACTAAAAGGAAAGTTGTACGCTAAGAAATAGCACACTCTTAGAGGACATCTAACTTAATGACACTGGCAAGAAAAGAATGCATCACAAGAAAAAAGAAAATAGCACCATGAAACATGAGAAATTTCAAAAGATATTATCGATATATGCCCCCACTTTAAAGTGGTTGCTAACACCATTACTGTGAAAAATTGCTTTAAAGTAGCCAATGCTTAATCCTAAGACATGAGAGCTCCCTCAGAAAGCCCTATGCCAAGTCATATGTTTTTGAAATAAAGCTACGCCACAAAAAAGGGAGAGGTTGCCCCCATAAAAAATTCATAAGGGATCTATCAATTTTTTTGTTTGCTGTTTGTGAGGAAATCATTAGTACTATACAAATTGGTTGTGAGACATGCTCTACTAAGTATCATTGATGACATTTCAGAATTTGCATGGGAAATGGGTTAACTCTTGTTTGTTTATGCAAGCGATACTCAGGTCATCTCGGTTCAATTATACCTAGATGCTTGTATTATCTTGCTATATCAAAATTCATGAAAGCAATACTTAGGTCATCACTGGTGCTAACATACCCTTTGATGCTTGTATTAACTTTCAACATTTCAATGCTCTATGATGACATAAAAAGCACAACTAAGATCTCAGAATGGCAATATTGTACAGATACTCTGCATGGTTAGTATAGATTACATTCATTTTAGAATTTGCATTTTGCATTTATAGATTTTCCCAAAAGTTGGAAAAGTATCAAAGTTCCATATCTTTCCAATAAAATCTAAGTATATTTGATATTCACAAAAAAAATCATCACATACATTTTTCATAAATATTTGCATCAGAAAATAATAAAGTGTACATCATAATCCTCACATCATTTTCATTGCATTTTCATTTTCACAACATATCATTTTGTTTGTTTCCATACATCATAAATCATGCATACATAACATAGTGAAACCATCACATAAAACATCACGCATATAGAAAATAGAAGCATTCATCATAACAAATTATCACTGCATATCATATATCTCAAAAATGAATGTCAAAATGTACAAAGATGTCAACTATGTATGATATAATATCATAAAAAATGGAACCAAAATCTTATCGATTCATCATCCAAGGGGGTATAACAACCTATCAACATTCGACAATCAGTCATATACCTATCAACATTCGACAATCAACATCTGGGGCAAGTTTCAAAATTCTTTGAAGCAATGCGTAAAACACATCACTTCAAAGAGGGGAAAAATGTATATACTTAAAAATGGTTACATCACAAAAGTCTGGTAATTAATTAAATATTTTTAATATTTAATTAAATCTCTAAATTAATTCTACGTATAAATCTAAATAAATGATTTATATTGTTCATTCTTTCATTTCGATTAAATAAATAATCACTTTTCTTATCCACTTCTTAATTAATTAAATAAACATTACAATTTATTTATAATTAATTATCACATAATCTTGGCTTGAATATTTTATTCAAATAAAGATTAAATATTCTTCTCTAAATTCCATTCACAATTAAATATTTCCAAATATTTAATTAATTCTTCTAAAGTCCATTTACAATTAAATATTCTAAATATTTAATGTCCATTCACATCAAATATTTCAAAAAAAAATTTAAACCCACATAACACATAAAATTAAATAAATTTATTTATTTAATTTGGATTATCTCCAACAACCGTGAAACAAACTTCAAAACATAAAATTAATTTCTCTGTTTTTGAGCAAGGTTGTTCCCATGGGTTGAAGACAAACCTCCATTCTTCTCTCCAACCTCCCAACATCTTCCATCTTCCTCTCAACCTCTCCATCTCTCACCATTCAAAATTACTAGACAATCTCACAACCATTGATCTTTGCCAGCTAGGCTCTTGCTTGTGAAAATCTATAAAAGCGACTGCCGAGTCTCTGAAAAGAGAGAAGCCTTTGTACGGGAAAACTATAGTCAATTAGCCTTCCAACATCCATAGCATTCTAGATTTTAGCATAGCATAGCCCAACATATTAGCAATCCATATCATGGCCTATCAACCTCATATCATAGTTTCAATAGAATTCATAATCCACAACCCCTGTACATAATCCACAGCCCCTATGCATATCCGCATTCACTTCATCAACATATAGGATAGAGAAGTATTCTCCTTTTACATACTTGTTCTGCAGGTTGCCATTCTGAGAAGCTTTGCTTATACAATCTAAGAGCAGCAGCTTCAAGTGAATCACTGGAGATAGAGGAAAATGTAACGATTCTGAAGAAGCTCTGTTTGTTTTCTTTGATTTCATTAGATTTCTTTAGTTTAAGGTTGCATTGGTGTGTTTTTATTATCTTATTTTGATACTAAAATTTCCCACACACATTTTTGGTGCCCACCGTGGGGCCTATGCCCCAATTTTAACATCTTTATGTAGAATTTTC
>VDFB02369048.1:0-28729 GCA_007258455.2 Sequoia sempervirens | reverse complement strand
CGAGAGATGGATGTGGGGGAATGCTCAAACAAACTATTTGAGACATCGGACCACGCATCGAGGTGAATTGAAATTCACCTTGTTTTGTGTGCTTGAACATCACGAAAGTACAAAATAGACAAGTTTCGTAGGGGGGTTATCCATGAATCGAGCACTACTAGATTCCATGATAACAACGATGACATATATTTCTACATGAACAAGGTAGTGTGTTAACTTATGTGTTGTAAACACCAAAGCAAGGTATTGCTTCTTTAATGTAGAATATTGAGTTTCGTAATACAATAGAGTATGCCTAATGTAATAGAAAACATGTTCCCTACCTTATTCTTTATTTTGAGCCAAGAGAGTAGCTAAAGCATGAGATAATGCATATGTGTAAAGAAGAAAATGATGTCCTTGAATAGTAGGCATTAAAGTAGGTGGATTATTCAAATAGTTCTTAATCATTTCAAAGGTTTGACAATCTTAATTTTAAGAGAATCGAACATCCTTTTAAAGAAGGTAAGTGAAGGGAAGAGTATGATCTTCCAATTGAGAAATAAATTCATAAATAACCTTAATCTTTTCCTAAATAGTGAAAAGTTCAAAAATATTTTTTGGAGGTGGCATGTTAATGATAGCACATTTTCCTTTTTTTTACCTTGATTCCATGATCTAATATGATAAACCCTAAAATACTGCTTCTATTGACTCCAAAGACACACTTATGCGTATTCAATCATATGTTATATAAATGGAAGTATTCAAAGATAAGATAAATATTATGGACATGATCTTGGTGCAAAATAGACTTGGCCAAGATATCATTGAAATAGGCCTCTATAATATTGTTGATGAAAATGTGGAAGATTAGGGTTAGAGCATGTTGGTAAGTTGCACAACTGTTGTTTAAATTGAATGAAATGACCATTTAATAAAATTTACGCCAAGTATTTATGAAAGTAATTTTATATTGACTGAGTAGACTAATGGGAATTTATTGTGGCCCAAGAAGCCATCCACAAAAGAAAGTAAGGCATGACTTGTCATCAATTTTATTATCATGTCAATATTTAGAAAAGATAAAATTTATGGGATGGTTTATTTAGATCATAAAAATAATGCATACAGGAATATTATTGTCAAGTTTTATGACAACCATAATATTCAAGATCCAAGGTGAATAGTTTGTGGGGTAGATAAAGTCGTATTTTAATAGTGAACTCTATCTCGACCTTAACTATTAAAGCTACCTTGGGATGAATTTTTTATTTAATAGGTTGAGAATTGGGATAAATCACTATGTTATTGACCACTACCTTATGGTATATACCAAGTATATCCTTATACATCTAGGCAAAGAGATCGGGAAAGTTATGTAAAACATAAGATTAAGAAGACTATTTTTTAGAAAGGAATTTTTCTATTTGGATAACTTTTTCAACATCATTAAGATCTATTTGGGCATACATAGTATCACCTAATATAATGGTACTATGTTCTTGGGGATTGAGAGTGTGTGTGAAAAGTCATTATAAACATTTGAAAGTGGACTATTGTCATCATAATTTGTGATTGATTCCTTGAAGTATGATTATAAATTTTAACAATTATAATTTTTTTTTATGATGATAGGAAGGTAAATGAATGCATATGCTAAGGAAAAATACTAGAGCATCATCCATAGAAAAGGCACCTAGAGGGGGTATAGGTAGATATGTGTTATCCATGATAAGCTCACAATGTAATAAAGGAAGAGAAGGAGAATTAAGAGATGCAAAAAGTAGATCACATCCATAAAATTAGGGTATGAAAGATTAGAAGGGTGAGGATGGTATTCAAGGATTATAGTAGAGCAATGTGTAATAGGCTCTAAGGGGGTCTTAATACCTTGTTCCTTTCAAGCATAATTGTTGCCTTCATATCAATTTTTAGATAGAATATTGAAACTATGGTCATAACAAGTTTACAACTCCATGAAAGATAGAAGATCATCATCGATGGTATAGTCACATTAATCTTTAAAAGAATAAGTATTATAATCATTAACAACTTTTGATGAAGAAGTTATAAATGTATCTTAGGAATGTCAAAATGTGATGGCTTCACTTTATAATTTCCAATAAAAGAGGATGTGAATTTTAAAGAGCCCCAATCATTACTTAGACATGCACTAGAAGAAGGTGAAGAAAGTAATTTATCAATTACATCATCAATGGGAGTGGATGATGGTGTAACCTTCTTTGGGGATGATGAAGGAATAAAATTATAAAGTATTGTAGAAGAATCAAGTCGATTTCCAATATCCATCTATTAAAAATACTGTGAGGGTTATTGATTAGCTTTGATTGTAAATGTTTTGTTACCACGGTTAATTTTATAGATTAATATAAAATAGATGGAACCACACCGTATGAATCTAGGGTCTACCAAAAAGAATATTATATGATAAATATCTAGGCATCACATATACTACATTGAGAAATGTAACAGGGCCTAACTTAATAGGAAAAATTATCGTGCCAAGAGCGTGCCTACCTATATTATCAAAGCCACGCTAATAGAAACATTTATAGGAGAAATGTAAGACCTATCTATATTGATGCATTTCAATAGGTCTACACAACACACGTTGAGATTATAACTATTTTCAATAAGAGTATGATTGATACCCTTAAAGTTAATTCTAAAAACAATGAGAAAAGGTTCATGTTACTTTGGACCTCAAGAGGAGGAAGTTCATATTGTTAAAGACAATATTGATAGTATTTTTGTAAGTAAAATGTAGGAGTTTATGGTGAACTCCTCAACACCCCAAGATCACCTGCAAGACAAAATAACTTCCACAAGAGAGAAATGGCAGAAATTTCATGTTATGGTTATGGATGCAAGATTTCCATAATGAATATGTCAACAACCAGATTGTTGGATTGTTGTTACAATCTACATATGAAGCCTTTCTTATATGGGAAAGGTGAGGGATAGGATTAGACAAGATCATGAAAAGTGTCTTAATCCTATCACATGGGACAAATAACTCATAACTACCTAGGACACAAGCATTAAATAAAATCCAACTAGATAAGATAAGTGACAACTAATGCTTAACTAGAAAGATTCATTCCTAGGACATAAGTGGACTTAACATGTAAATAGGACTTAGATAGGTAAAGCACCTATTTACATCAACACCCCCCCTTAAGTACAACTTAGGGAGTACTTATACAAATTACACAAAGATGGGTCTCAACTACGAGGCCATGTTAGGTACCCATGTACAAATGCAAATGCAATCTCTCACAATCGAAGAAAAGGAGAAAACCCAGCGAGACAAAAATCTCTGAAAAAAGAGATAAAAGATACAATAATGCTCTACATAAAAAAATGAGAGAACAAAACCTCATTCAATGAAAAAGACCCCCCATAAGAGAGATGAAGAAGAGACCATTCAACCCCCCTCAATAAAATAAATTTCTACAAAGAAACATTGGAAGCACACTCGTGGCATAACACTGGAATCCTTAATCAGGCAAGCAAAGGAAAGATAATTTTGATGTTAGAAACCATATTAGAGTCACTCAAGGACTCATATCATAATCATAATAAATTAACAACAAACCTAATGCCAAGGAATACTAGAACATTCTCGATATGGCACAACCCTCAAATCTGAATGAAGCAACAGGAGATAGAACATCATTATAATACTGAAATGAAGTGCAAAGATCAAAATTGCACCCTCCCAACTATCAAAATATCCAAGTAATCTCTAGGACACCCATCAGGGCAAGAACTAAAATAGTGATAATTTTAGGACATAAATAGAAAAAGTGCATGGGTGGCATGACAAATCTCCTTAATCACTTTCCAACGTCGCAAGAATTGCGAAAATTGGAGATTGTGGCAAAAATTTATGAGCTCAGAAGTAAAAAATGAAAATCTGACTTCAAACAATAATAAATGTCACAAAACAAATTTTTTTTTTTAAATAACGTGCACTCGTGCAAAATTGGTGAAGCCATCTTTTCGACGATATCTCGTTCAAAATTTTTTGCCTCTTGGATTGCAAGTTATGATAGAAAAAAAGAAAAGGCCCTAAAGAGGGCATATGTAGAGTAAATAGGAGCAAAAATGACTCTTAGAGGCTAGGAGTTGGTTCACCATATGACCCTACACAGAGTTGAGGGTTTAAAAAACCCCACCACCACCCCAGACCCCATCGCTAGTAGAGTGGTGAGCAGGTGGTGTGGGGGCAATGGTTCGAAGCCATGCCACCCAAGGCATGGCCCCCTGCAGGTCATATGACCGCGATCCAACCCCCTCATAAAACCACAAGCGGGTGCAAACAATACTATCAACCAATAACATATATTTTTTTAAAATGTATATAAAAGTTGCGATGTATTAATAACTTGTACCAATAACAAGGACCAATTTGATGGGGTGTATAGGTGAAAAGATAGGGAGTACGATTTGACCAGGTAGACGCTAAAAAAGTAAAATGGTGATGCAAGATGAAATGACCATAAAAAAGGACCACTGAATATGGAAAAATATTCCTTGCAGCAATACCTGCTTGCTGACTTGTCAATGCTGACATCATATGACAGAGACATATTGTATGACCAAGTATGGATCCATATGACCATACGGTCACAAAAAAAATTGCCTAAGGCCCTGGTGAAAAGTGTCAAAAATTGATGAATTGACAGTCGATTCTTAGGTTCTTAGGCCTTCCAACCGTAATGGCGAGGTTCGATTTGACTCAAAATGCTCTGAAAAATTAGTTACCCCCTTAAATCTGGCAATTGAAACCCTTGTTCAAACCCTTGTAGATCAATCAATATAATGGAAATTGACAAAATAAAAGCCAAATTTAACTTTCTCTGACACCTTGGATTCAATGGCGAGATTCTCAAGACTCCAACTCACACCTAACAAAGATTTCATGCCAAGATAGCTCCCTTAGATCTAGGAAGAAGTCTACAATGTTGAAGCTCTAATACCATGTAGGATTTTACGGTGAACTCCTCAACACCCTAGGATCACCTGAAAGATAAAACAACTTCCACAAGAGAGAAATGGAAGAAATATCATGCTATGATTATGGATGGAAGATTGGAAAAATGAATGTGTTGACAACCAAATTTTTGGATTGTTGTTACAATGTACATATAAATCCTTGCTTATATAGGCAAGGTGAGGGATATGATTAGACAAGATCATGACAAGTGTCTTAATCCTATCACATGAGACAACTAACTCATAACTGCTTGGGACATAATCATTAAATAAAATCCAACTCGATAAGTGAAAACTAATGGTTAACTAGAAAGATTCCTTCCTAGGACCTAAGTGGACTTAACATGTAAATAGGACCTAGATAGGTGAAACGCCTACTTACACCAACATAAAATTGAGTAAGATAGCTATCCCATTCGACCTAGTGGAAGATGGCATAGGTATCTTCTTCAAAGCTTCTTGGAGCATGCCATGATATACATGAGAATATTGAACAAGCTCTCAAAGAGAGATTTTTTCTTGAATATCATGGAGCTACTCAATGAGATGATAATCTCCAATAATATTTGGAGGAAGAAGAGGAGCTGATAGTGAAATAGAAGAAGAAATATGAAGAGAAATAAGAATAATTTTAGTTATCCTATTTGTTTCTTTGAGTATTGTACGTGCGAGCTAATGTTATAATTTTTTCAATTTGCATGTGTACATATAAAACATAGATCAAAATATAGATTTTGAATAAAACATTAAAATTCTAATATATATTGAATGTGACTTCAGCTAGAGCAAGAAAACAAAAATGTAAATGAATAAACCAAAACAATGTTACCCAAATTTTGATTCTTGTTGCACTTGTAAAAGTGGATTTGCTCAAAGTGATACGAATGTGGTAAGTTCACACTAAAAACATAATGATATAATGATTTATGATTGGATCCCAAAATGGTTTGTGGATGGTGAATTTATAGGTTTCCAAGAAGGATGAACAATGGTGGAGATCTAATGAGAGATGAGTGCCTTAGATAAAGGTGGTAGGGTAGTTGAGAGATGAAGGGTAGAGAATAATGGATAATTATAGAATTTAAAATTAATTTTTGGGGGATGGTTAGAAGTGGTTTTGAGATGATTGGTGAGAAATAAAAGGAAATTTTAATTTCTTTTATTCATTTTTTGTTGTGGGGGATTTAATGATTTATATTAATTAAGTCATATGGAAAGAGGACTTGGACTAGGAAAATGGATTAAGACTTAAGGAAAATATAAAAAAGTAAGATAAATGATGGAATTAGGTCCTAAAATTAAGATAATTAGGACAATGTAATAAATCAAGACAATTTAAGGGATAATTGACCATGAATAGAATAATTAGGATAATTTGGATTATTTAAGGATTAAGACTTGGTGTTTTGGGAAATTGAGCAAATTGGAACTTGGATATTTTGGGGGTCTACATTTTTCCCCTCTTTGAGATGAAATTGTGACTAGAAGAAGCAATTTTGTTTTAAAGATGAATGAAAAATAGATGCAGGACAAGATGGAAAAAAAATTAGGTTTACAAAAATAAGGATAAGATGATTAATGCCCCTCTTGTGAGATCAAGTAGGATCTAAAAGGAACTCAAATTGGATCTTCAAAAGACAAGGGAATAGGAGAATATTATGCAAAATAGTGCAAGTAACCTGATTTTTGATATAGCATTTGACATTATGTACTAAGATGCAAAGACCAGGGATGATGATATGTTAAATGCATAACGAACTTAACCAAAGCAAAAAGAAGTCACAAGAAGGTATTTGATAGATAACACCATGATATATGGAAGAGCATGATGCCAATTGTCAAAAGATGCCCCAAGGACCAACACATATAAATTAGAAGATGCACAAGCAATAAAAATATATAAAAATTTAAAGAAAACAAGATTTTTCCATTGGTCAAGCTAAAATCCAAATATTTATTGACGATGATAGTGTTGTTGATGTAGAAATGATATATCTTGAGAACAACATAAGGATTGGGAAGGATACATCTAGATGATGATGTGAAAAGTATGTTAGGACTAAATAAGGCTTGTAGCAAGACAAGGAACAAAGCCTATAGATGCTTTTGAATGGGTGATAAGTGTTGGCCTCCTCTAATGATTTAATAACTAAGTCCTTAGAGTTGTGACTTAGAGATTGGACATCTGCACTAAGTAGCTATCTTAATCATCATGAAGGTGCATTTCATTGTCAACCCAAGGATGTAAACTTGAAATGGGTCAGCACTATATGTGCACTAGGATTCCATTGTAATAATCCATAAACTAGAAAAGAAATAGTACTGGAAATAAGATGCTGGAAAGAAATCAACTTAAACATTGAGCATGAATCAATAACTACACTAAGCATCAATAATTGGACTAAAAATGGATGATAGAAATAAGAATCTCAACAAACAAATAGGAAACTACTATGTCTGCCTTGGTTGCAGGAACAGTCGCAAAACATAATTCTAGTGGCTGCAGGAATAGACAATTGTCAAAACTGAAACTAATTGTTGAACAAAAAATAACTTCTAAACTAAATGAGTGGAATGCTCACCAAGTGGGCCCCCTTGAGTGAGTCTTCCTTAAACTAACTCAGTTGCAACAAATCAAAATATCATATTATTTCTTGAAAACATGATTACAGTAATCCAGCGATATGACTGTATTGCTAAAACTGGAAAATGCAAGTACAATCTTAGAACATCCAACCTTATGAAAAGGGGCCTCTGGCTATTATTTATAGAGGGAAAAACTACTAATTAACCCTAACTACCTAAGTAGTCGACTCCATCAAAATAGGAGGATGCCACTTATTGAAAGCATAGAAAAAGATGGAGGAAGCTATGCATGCGCCAAATTTGGTCAAAACAGACTTGCCCCAACGAGAATCTAGCACAACACACTCCCTAGAATTGCTCAACAAACAAATATGTGTTAGGGACTAGAGATGGCAGATCCCCTAACAATTAAATCTGAGTTAATAAACAAAAAGCAGGAGAAACTAAAACATTCTGAGAATAAATTATAACTACAGTTTAAGCGTGGTTCACTTTGAAGTGGGCTACATCCACTAAACGCGACCATCTGTACTTTTATTATCCGATTGTACAACCACAATGCTGAAAGATAATCGCGTTTTTTCATCATCTGATAATACCCCATGAACCCCCTTTTTCCAAGCTTGAAGCTTCCAGGATTTTCGGGTTCACAAAATCGTTTTCTTTTCATTGATTTTTCCCTTTTTGGTGATCACGCGAAAAAGTAGGAAGAAAATTTTTCTTTGGGGCTGCCGCCCTCGAACCCCCGCCCAAGGCCCAACCCGACCCCAGACCTCGGCAAGGATAGGGGGCCGGGATGTACAGTATACCGTGGGCTATACAATATAGCATGATCGGTCACCACATACCAACAATATGACCATTAAAAAGGTAGTTACAATCTTTTATTTGAACTAATAATTTCCCTCCATTGGAAGTTTTTCCCTCTTTTGACCTCTTAATGACCATCTTCTTGACTTTCTTAGCAACTGACCAGCTGGCAGGAGTTCCTCCACTTTGCATGCTTTGTTGACATCAACATCTTCATAATGATATTAGCACACACAAACAATTCAATATTCACAATTACCTTGAAGTAAAATCTATTCAACCACATGTAAAATTAACACAGATAATTCACATAGCATGTTAATGTCATTAAAAGTCACAAGGATAAACTTATGCCCAAGGTCTATGGTTTTAAGGAAATAACATGGAAAATGTCAACAACCAAATGCCAAAGTCTATGGTAACAATCAACAAATAGATAATAAACCCTATCAAAATTGAGCCATTAATTGGACTCATCAATAAGCTACTTGGACATATTTATGTTTCCAAATTACTTTTGCATTGTTGCTATGCTAAGATGGTTAGGCGATTTAGATTTTAAATTAGGCATGTGAATGTGATTTTCTTGCATTTGGATATATTACATGTTTGGGTGGAATGCTTTTGGGCAGTCTTATTATTTTTAATGCTAAATGGGTTTTTTTTCTCAATGTTATAACCAATGACCAGGCAAAACCAAGTATAGGAGCAAGGATGGAGAGTAGTCTAGATGGAATGATGTACAAGGATTATAAATAGTGAATGAAATGGATGTATAATTTAGATATGCTACTCATGACACTATAAAAGGATTTAGGATGTGATATCTAAGGACTGAATCACATAGGAACAACATGCCTTGCTCTAGATATGCTACTCGTGATGCTATAATGTGACACTAGTTGAAGGAGGGATGATTTAATGCACGAATAGGATACATCAAGAAGTGTCTAAAGCATGTCTCAACATTTTCCCCTATCATTGTCAAGGTTGAAAGTAGGAAGAGAGGATGGATAAGTGCAATGTGGGTATAATTGACAGATATGAGAGACAATATGGACGATTAGTGTGTCGCAAAAAAATGTATACTTGGACATTTTTACACTCATTTGAGTCTTTCTTATGGATTTTTGCTTGATTTTTCCTTGATTTAATGTTGTAATGTGGTCAACACATTCACATTAGGTCTTGGATCCTTGAGAATCAATAAGAATTCTATGATGTCTTGTAAAAGTGTTGCGAAGTGTTGTAACCCACTTTCACATTTTTCTAGGACCCTTTCATTATAATTCACTTAAATAACCTATTTTTATTACTTACCAAGCCTTATTTCAAAGTGTTGTAAAGAGTTGTAACAAACTCTCACACTTTTCTAGGCTTGTCATCAATAATTTGACCCTTTCTTATGTTTAAATGACCCCTTAATGCACTTTTCAACCCTACTTAAGTGTATTTTTGAGAATAATCTCGTTAAACATCATTAAATACACTTTAATCTCTGACACCCAGTAAAATTGTTGTGGTGGGACCAAGTCACCACTTGGGGCGACTTAGTCCCACTAGGCACAAAAATCAAAATTAATTTAAATCTTTAGCGGGGTATTATTCTCTCAACCTTAAGGTCGACTTGTGATGTGTTATTTTTGGGAAATTTTGTAAAATCAAGTATAAATAAAGGTTTTTCCCCTCATTTTGCATCTTCTAATTCTCATTAAGTCATTCATACATTAGCATACATACATTAATCATTCTCAAGCATTCCAGGCATTATGAAGCATTCATTGGAGCATCTACTTGCATATCTTTAGATTTCTACATCAAGGGTTTGGTCTTGTATGCAAATTTGTCAAAGAGGAAGGTGTTAAAAGGTGTTGTTAATCCATCAAATTCATTCAAGTCAACAAAATCCCTAAGTGAAGCTTGGAGACCCTTTTCAGCCTAATTTTTGAAGATTCAAAATTGAACACCTGTCAAGAAGAGAAGTATAGACTAAGAGCTATAGATTCTTGTCCCAGAATTCCCGAAAGTTGAAGGTGGACTAAGTCACCATCAGATGTGAATTAGTCCCACTACTAGGCCTGAAAAGTGATTTCTGCATTTCTGGATACCTATTTGGCTAAAACCTGTTTTGGCAGAATCTCCCTGAAATAAGACTAAGTCGCCCAGCTTGGCGTAAGTGTCCCAGTTGGCTTCAACAACAAATTCTGCAAGATTCCAGGGCCTCTCTGCATCACATTCTAGTTTACAGGTGCACCTCTCCAGTCTCTTTCATTTTTGTCATCATTTGTTTGCATTCTTAGGTCATTTTTGCATACCACAACGTGTTTTCAAACAACTTTCACTTCTTAAGTTTTGCATTAATAATTCACTTCCCTTTTTAGTTCTTTGCATTTAGTGCATTGCATTTAGACATATTTTAATCATATTAGCATTAGTCTTGAGTGAACCCCCAAGTTTTTGTGGGATACCTTTCTCCTTTTAGGTGAAAAACTCTAGAAGTGTAAGAGAAGCCCCTACAAAAATTTGTAGTTCATTTTGGTGAACTTGCATTTAGAACATCTTCTTTATGATTTAGAGTGCATTTACATCCTAGGAATACCTTTCATTGACATTACCTTGCATTAGGTTTTTAAAAAATTGCATTAGTGAAAAGCTCATATAGCTTGCATTTTTGCATTACATTTCATTAAAAAAATTTAAAAAGTTATGCATTTTCATACTGTACCTGCATCTGAAAATCTAAAAATCATAAATACCATTTAAAAATTCTGAAAAATCTAAAAAAAATTACTGCTGGGACTAATTTGCCACACTGGGTGACTTAGTCCACTTGCACATTTTGCACTATAATTTATGTCATTTTTAGATCATTTTCTACCTTTCTATTTTTTGTTATTGCATTTTTGTGTTGCTTTCCAGAATTTTAGTTATTAGAATTTTATTACTCTTAGTTTACATTGCATTTGCATTCACCCACATATAGAAACCTTTGCATGAGTGTTTGGTGTCCTATTGCTAATACCTTAGTGAGAAGAAGTTCACAACTCATGTTATCCCATAATAATACACTCATTGTGGATCTTGGGTTATTTAAAGCTTCCACTCCTAGTATTGCAACTAGTACACCAAGAATGGATACTACCTTTAGTAACTCTTTGCCTTTAGATGACATGCAAGTTGACACATAGAACGATCACATTCCACAAGAAAAAAATCATTAACATTCATGAGGACTTAACACATCTTCAACATCAAGTGTGTCTTGAAAACATTTCAACCACTGCAATTCCTGCCATAGAAAACATCCATCACATGCTTGAAAGTGAAGAAGGCCTAGACATTATGCAACAAATTGTTGAGATATACCACAAACATGTTCCTTCCACCTCTAGTACATATCAACCAACAAACATTGTGGTTAGCCAAGGAGGATCTCACACTCCTCCGTTAACAGTAGCATCCATACCTACCTATACCACTCCTCTTCGTCCACCACCTGAATGTGAAAGGAAATTGCAAATACTTTTAAACAAAGCACTCATACTATTACCACCTATGACTAGGTTGGTGATCTATCCTAGAGATGCTAATATTCCACATTGTGCATATCATCGTGTTCTTGGACATAGAAGTGACAAGTGTTGCCAATTGAAAGAAATACTGAGCAAGTATCATTTTTATGGCGATAATTTCTATCCAATAATTCCCTAAACCACCATTGAACACCTTCTCAAGTAATAGTTGTAGAACATTCTCTTCTCACTATTACATGACCCTCCCCATCACCTACCTCGGCTCATTCTTGTCTTGCACTCAGTGGGAGCACGAAGTTGCTAGCCTTGTCCTAGTAATGCATTTGTCGTTGTCCCTTAGCTGCGTTATTCACTTTCCACTTATACCGAGATTGGAAGGCGAATGACTTGCTCAACGGTTGACTCACATTTTCCTTACTAGTCTTTTGCACTTTCTTTTTCTTTTTTCCTTTGTGTGTTTGTATGTGCGTAATGCGCTCCCTCGTGATGTGATGTTTGATGTTCTCTCTCTTTGTGACATTCTTCTATTTGTACCTTCATTCTTCTATATGTCGTACATCACTTTCACCTTTTCTTTTTCTTATGTTTTCTTTTTGGGGACGACACAAGGCATTGAGACCGAAATGTCTCTTTCATGTTGACCCAAAAGGCCCATTTATTTTTCTTTGCCTTTTTCTTTTTCTTGTGTTTTCCTTTTAGGGATGACGCAAGGCATTGAGACCGAAATGTCTCTCTCATGTTGACCCAAAAACTTTTCCATTTTCGTTCGCCTTTTCATTTTCATTTTGGCTTGTGTTTTCCTTTTGGGGATGACGCAAAGCGTTGAGACACCCTATGTCTCTTCCATGTTGACCCAAAAGGATCTTTATTTTTCTTTGTTTTCGCTCTCTTCATGTCATTCTTCCAGTTCTATGTATTTGGGCAATGATGACAATTCTGAGCTCTTTCCAAAACATTGCAGCAAAGAACATACTGACCCAAATCCATAGATCCCTTATGTGTTTGGTGTTTTCATTTTTGGGGCAACCCCCTTCTTTTTCCTTTCTCTCACATGACACAACCTTACTTGGAAACGAATGACTTGGCATAGGGAATTTCCAAGTTGGCTCTCATGTATTTCTTTTTGCAATTTTTATTTGCTACTTTAAAGTAATTGCTCACAGTATGATGTGTAGCAATTCCTTTAAAGTTGGGGCACACATTAGCATTATTCTTTTGCATTTTTTCCTTTTTCTTCGTTATTAGTGTAGCCTTCTTACTTCATACGATGCGTTTGTCGCTTTGTGTATGACATTGGGTGTGATGTCCTTCATGAGCATGATCTATCTTAACATATTACATTCCTCTTGGTGGCTTGATGTGACACACTGCATCCCCTAAGTTGTGAATCTTCTATTTTTTGTTTGGTCCTCTCTTGGAGACATTAGACAATGTTCTCTAAGTTAAAGACGTCACATGAAATAAGCAAGACTCCTTTGAACATTCTTTGTATGTTGCATTTTGCATTTGTTATATGACCACCTTGAATAACACAACTTGCATGCCTGTGGTGCCATCACGTTTGTTCATGAGCTCCAAGCATATGAAATTTTGCTTGTCTCATGAAGTTTGAAATGTCATTTTCTTTTGTGGCACCTTATTTAAGTTATCAGGAGGTATAACTTTGGTATGGTTGAGCGGGAAGCCCATTCCGAGGCATGAATTTCCCCATAGCCACCTGTGTGTGTGTGAGTGCATACCAGCCATGAGTGTATGTTCCTCACCTTTTGGGCCTTCTCACCCAGTGAACAACCATGAGTTTCGTTGCCTCAAAGTGAGTATACATTTCTTTTTCTAGAAAAATAGCCTAGATCTTATCCACAACGGGATGGAAAAATGATCAAAGCTTGATCCAAATTTCTCTCTTTTTCTCCCTTTCATTCTTTTTCATCATTCTCATGTGTGTTCTTGTGTGCTAATGTTTGGTTTGCCATGGGATTTTGATCCTGGGGGCTTGATCACCCCTCTTGATTTTTGTCTCATCTTACCAGGATGGGTGCATTTGGATCCCTCTTGATATTCGTGTTGGGCTACTTTAGTGTGAGTTTGAAGCAAGTTCATCCTCTCACTAAAGTGGGGGCTAAACGTGTTGCAAAAAAAGTATACTTGGACATTTTTACGCTCATTTGAGTCTTTCCTATGGATTTTGGCTTGATTTTGCCTTAATTTAATGTTGAAATGTGGTCAACACATTCACATTAGGTCTTGGGTCCTTGAGAATCAATAAGAATTCTATGATGTCTTGTAAAAGTGTTGTGAAGTGTTGTAACCCACTTTCACACTTTTCTAGGACCCTTTCATTATAATTCACTTAAATAACCTCTTTTTATTACTTACTAAGCCTTATTTCAAAGTGTTGTAAAGATTTGTAACAAACTCTCACGCTTTTCTAGGCTTGTCATCAATAATTTGGACCTTTCTTATGTTTAAATGACCCCTTAATGCACTTTTCGACCCTACTTAAGTGTATTTTTGAGAATAATCTCGTTAAACATCATTAAATACACTTTAATTTTTGACACCTAGTAAAATTGCCCTTGTGGGACCAAATCGCCACATGGGGTCACTTAGTCCCACTAGGCACAAAAATCAAAATTATTTTAAATTTCTGGCGGGATATTATTCTCTTAACCTTAAGGTCGGCCTGTGATGTGTTATTTTCAGGAATTTTTCTAAAATCAAGTATAAATAAAGGGTTTTCCCTTTATTTTGAATCTTCTAATTCTCATTAATTCATTCATACATTAGCATACATACATTAATCATTCTCAAGCATTCTAGGCATTATCAAGCATCCATTGGAGCATCTACTTGCATATCTTCAGATTTCTACATCAAGGGTTTGGTCTTGTATGCAAATTTATTAAAGAGGGAGGTGTTAAAAGGTGTTGTCAATCCATCAAAGTCATTCAAGTCAACAAAATCCCTAAGTGAAGCTTGGAGACCCTTTTCAACCTGATTTCTACAAATTCAAAACCAAACACCTGTCAAGAAGAGAAGTACAGACTAAGAGCTATAGATTCTTGTCCCGAAATTCCCAAAAGCCGAAGGTGGACTAAGTCACCATCAGTGGAAAATTAGTCCCACTACTAGGCCTGAAAAGTGATTTCAACATTTCTAGATACCCATTTGGCTGAAACCTGTTCCAGTAGAATCTCCCTAAAACAAGAGTAAGTCACCCAGCTTGGCGTAAGTGTCCCAGTTGGCTTCAACAACAAATTATGTAGGATTCTAGAGCCTCTCTGCATCACATTCCATTTTACGGGTGCACCTCTCTAGTCTCTTTCATTTTTGTCATCATTTTTTTGCATTCTTAGGTCATTTTTGCATATCACAATGCATTTTCAAATAACTTGCACTTCTTAAGTTTTGCATTAATAATTCACTTCCCTTTCCAGTTATTTGCATTTAGTGCATTAAATTTAGACATATTTTAATCATATTAGCATTATTCTTGAGTGAACCCCCAAGTTTTTGTGGGATACCTTTCTCCTTTTAGGTGAAAAACCCTATGAGTGTAAGAGAGAAGCCCCTACAAAAAAAAATGTGGTTCAATTAGATAGGGACCTTTATAGGATGAATAACGTAGGAGGATGAGATATCTTTCCCCCAAGTGTGGGGAAATCATAGCTAGTTGATTTACACATGACACATGTTTAATAGGTTTTCATCATGGTACTTGCCCAGGGTTTCATAGGAATGTGTTGTGCCCTTTTTGCACACATGCCCCGTGAAACAAGAACCCCTCTCTTTTTCACTTTCACTTGCGTTGGTTTGGTTTTGCTTTTGCTTTTTGTCCCTTTGCTTGGGTTGAATTTGAAATTTTGATCCCCTTTGGTGTTCTTGAAAAATTGGAGGTTTTTCCTTTTGCGAACTTTGCTTTACAGGAATCCTTGTGCAGGAATCCCACTGCGGACTTTCCAGTGCAGGGTTTCCCGTAGGAAAATTTCATATCATAGGTTTTCTTGTGCGAAATTCTAGTTGCATAATTTTGTTTCGATGGTGCCACTCAGCTTTTGGCCTATATCTTGTTTTGGTTCACATATCTCCCATCCCCACAAACTTTGCATTTTTGAATGGATTCATTTTTTGCATCCTCGAGTTGGTCGCATTTATGCGAGGTGTCATCAGGGATTTTTGACCATGATATTCCATCTAAAGGTTTCCAATAACATTTAATGCATAAACCCCTTCAAGATTTTGGACCTTCACATTTTGATTTGAACCAAAAATTAAGTCTTAGACTTCACGTGAAGGTTGCATGTGGGTTTTCCATGGTGGGAATCCGTATATAGAATTCCACATCATCGATGCCAATAAAAACTTAACTTGTAAGCCTTTTTGGCTATTAATCTTTGTGCAATAATTTGAATTTTCATCAAAAGACCCAAGTGTTCAACTTGTACAAAAATTCTTTGTGGAATTTCCACTACGAAAACCCATTGTGGGATTCCATGATGCAGGTTTCCCACTGCGAAATTTTGATCCTCTGGCACTAGAGGCCTCCATCCCCGCAACTTAGGAAAACCCACAAATGATTTGAATCAACCCAAATTTGATGGTTTTGATAATTTCATTTATGCATTTGATGATTTTAAGATGACATTTTAAGTGTGAATACTTGCATGATGGACTATGGATCTCAAATTGACAAATTTTAATATTTTGAATAAGGGAAATTTATCAAGCATTAATGATATTTCTGGAGGTTTAAATTATGATATTTTATGATGCAGGTGCTTCTCAGGATGTTTGGAGGGATAAAGGTTCAATTCATTAAAGGACCCGCATATGAAACCATGTTACGTGTTGGAGGGATCTATAATTTAATTAAGGGAGGAGAAAATGAATTAAATGGTGAAGATGAACCTGCATATGGATGTGTGCAAGGCCTTATTCACTGTCAAGGGGGACTAAAAACTAAAACTAAAAGATGAACTTGAATATTTAATGCCAACCCTCATGAGAATCTTTGCCAAGCAATATGCCAACAGGAAAACTATTTTGGAAAGACAGTAAGGAGGTTATTTTTATTTCTCCAAGGTGTATATTCATCAAGATCGAGGAAGGGGATATTTATTTCTCTTAGATTCAAATGTAACAAAAATTGATTAGAGATTGAAGAGGCATGTATTGTCAAAATTTAATGTACCTCAAATATTAAATGTAGATGTAATCTAGGCCCTTAAGATGGATTTAATCTTGGTCATTTATTTAAAATGTAATATCTATAAAAGGCTCATGCCTGTTCATTTGTAAAAAGGGGAGAGAGAAGACTGAAAATTGTTAAGCAAAATGTTGGAGAAATTAATAGAGTTAGATCATTGATTTGGTGAATTTATGTGTTAAGTTTGAAGGTTTTATGGTTTCTTGTCTCCTCTTCTTAGATGTTAGTTTCAGTTTATTTGTAATGATGGAAAAATATTAAGGATATTGGATAAATTTGTCGCTCATACCATTTGGGGTTTACTGATTGTAAATCATAATACATGGTTAGTTTGAGCCTTTTAATGCAATGGTTCAACTGTGAATGTTATGCATATCATGCCAAAAATTGGGTATATGTATGGATGTTTGCAGTCTGAAAATATTTCATTATTCCTTTGAAGATTGCACCATTTTTGTGGCATTTTAGATTTGATCTTTACTAAACAAGAATAGGTTTTTATGGGGATTTGTCCACCTGTAGCATTAGCCATTGTTATGATTGATCTTAGGTCTTAGACTATGATCTCTTAAAACCATCTATCTTTTGATCTTATTTTTATAAATCTAGGTTAGTTTTAGGAAGAAAAAGCATGACTTTGAATTGTTATATTTGATGATTTACAATAATTTTTAGATATGAAAATACAACTAAGGTTTTAACTAGTCCTCATATTTCACAAAGCCCTTGTTTCCAACCTTTGTTGAACCATAATTGAACCTTGTGAAATCGACATATCACGTCAAACCACTAGGTCATTTTTGCATAGTCAAGACCTAACATCTGAAGCCTTGGGGATATTTTTTGAAGTTTTCTGAGGAAAGTTTCCTTTCAAGAGAAATAGAGCACTTTGTGTTTTATATGTGTTGTGTTGTGCAAAAATACTCATCAACATAATAGTTTTCATCATTGTACAAATATTTTCTCTTTACTATTTTGATTTTTTAATTATTTTTTCTATTTTGATTTTTTTTAAATAATATGGATGTAGAAGGATGAGGATAAGTGGATTTGGAAGATAATGTATGGGTGATAGGGAGATGGAGGAAGGAATCAAGTGTCTAGTTCCATGGATGATATCCCTTGAAGAAGTGCTAACAATGAACAATGGAAATTGAAGGTATGCTCATAGATGTTGGTAGAACAATAGTAAAGAGGATGAAATGGATTTGAAGATGGGAAGGAATTGAAAAGGATTGGACGAGAGGGATGAAATAATGGAAAATGGATCTTGGGTGGTGGATGGAGTATTTGAAAACTTGTGGATGAGTGGAAGGAAATGTTGTTAAGACCAACATTGACACACATCTTAAAAGATGATGGAGTTGTGGCTTGTAGAAGTGTATTTTGAATTTTGAGAGTTAGATAGAGAAGTGGAGGTGGATTTTGGGACATAGGGGTCCAAAATATACTAAGGAAATGATGTAGAACAAGATGATGGATTTGGGGATATAATGCCCTGAAATGGATTTGAAAGATGAAATTTTTTTAGATGGACCTAATTGGAGGACTTAGGAATTTTGGAGTAAAAAATTTGGATTGTACTTTTGAATGCATATCTTCTTTTATTTTATTGGTAATCTAAATGGTTTTGATTTTTGATTTTTTCTTTATAGGCCTTTGTGGCCTTTTGAATTTAACTTGATTTTGGATTGAATTATTCTTTGCTTCAACATGTATTTTTATATTATGTGATGATCCTTGGATTTATATGGATTTTTCCTTTGTGCATTTGAGATTTAGCATCTAAATTGCTTCCAATAACAATTATAGGTATGTGTGAGGATGGATGATGTGGAGCTTTTTTAAATGGGGTGATGGAGGGAGGATGTTGCTAGGAATTGAAGGATGCATACCTTTGTTGATCCTAATTGGGGATTTGAGGTGATGGAGTGGTGGACTTACGATTTGTTGAGATAAAGGTGATGGGGGTGATGGATTGAGGAATATAAGTTTAGATGATGAAAATGTGAATCATGCAAATCTGAACAATACAATGAAAGTACCAAATTCACACTCAACAATCACTCAAAACAACTCAAGATCTATGCACAAAATGAAATAATAAACAACAATTTTGGAGGGAAAATGATAATGTTAGACCAAAAATTAATTTTAATTTGAATCTAATTAATGTTGGAGGGAAAATGATAAGTGATAAATTAATTAAATAATTACAAATTATTTAATTGATATAGATATGATAAAAAGATTAAGACAATTAAATAATTTAAAATTATTTAATTATGGATGAAAATAGGCGATACTAGCTTAACTAAATAATTAAAAATTATTTAATTAATATAGATAGAAGAATTGATGAGGATAATGATAATATGAAAAATGAAAATGCATTAGTCATTTTTAGGTGTCTCTAATAAGAACCCAAGATGGATGGAAGTGATGAAAGATTTGATTTTGGGACATAAGGGCCCACAATGGATTTGGACAATAAAGGAAGGGGCTTTGAAACATAAGGGAGATGGGGGGATGTTCGGATTCAAATGGAGGAATTTGCAATTTAGGAGTACTAACATCATCTTATGAATGGGCTACATAGCCAAGGCTATGAGAATTTGGATTTTCTTTAAGATAAAGGGGTTTTAAGATGCCTTTCTTGTAGAGGCCTAACCCTTAGTACATGTTTGGACAAATCCTTTCAACAATGGGATAATTTTTTTTTTGGAAGAAAGACATGAGTTTATTTTGAGGGAGATACCAAGTGAAAGAAATTATATTTTCTCAGAGTAAAATAGATCATATGAAGATGGAAGAACAAAGTTGATAGGTGTGGGGTTCATTAGGAGACTTGTAAGTGATACGATCAAAGTTATCCTCATGCTTGATATGATCAACATCATTTAAAATATGATTGCTAGCATGCTTGTTTTGATTTATTTGCTTATATTTATGCTTGATGTGGTCAACCTCATTTAGAACTTGGTTTATAATATGCTTATTATATTTGTCTATGTGTTCAAGGGGAACAAGTGTATCATCATATGAAGGAGAGGTGGTTGGATGTTAGATATTATTAGCTTGGATTTATTTTTCTTAGGTTGCATACTTTAGTTAATTGGACTATAACTATGCACACCCACATAGTTAACTAAGTGATGACTGTGATGTACTAGTTAACTACTTATGATGGTGGGAAAAAAACAAAAGGTTCATATGGTGCCAACATATAGAATACTACCTTTATATTGTTATACATGATCATTGAGATTTACATGATTTATCTTATATTATCTACTCTCCTCCAATTATGTTTGTGCAACTAGTTGGAGGGGGATCATACAATTATTAATGCCACTCTTTTGTACTTGGTCATAGGGACTATCATATGCCTTTAGTTTCTAGCTTTCAAGTGAGATACCACCTTATCTACTAAATGAAATAGCTAGCTACTTATATAATATCACATTGTACTTGCATATGCAATATCTAGTTATTGGTAGGTAGTACCATTTACTTTTTTTATAGCTAGTTGGTAGTTGTTTTATGCTTATTTTGAATGCTTTATGGATGCTACTCATTCAAGGATTTTTTATGCTTGTAGGTTTTTCAGGTGGGGCACTCATCAAAAGTGAACTTATACCAAAATGACATATGCATCCATATCCATACCCTTTTATGAAGGTTTGAATACTTACTTTTATGTTGGCTAGGTATTGTAGACATGTCAAATTTACATCATGCATAATCATATCCCATTCATCAAATAAATCAGGACTTTATTTAAATCAAACCCAAATCATATTCCACCATTTTCTGATTTAAACAAATCAAATATTTAAGTCCTAAAAGTCAAAATCATCTAAGCACCATTAAATCAGCATAATCATCATCCTAGCTAATTAATCCTGATCTAATGCCAATCTCACCCAATTTGCATTCTCTAGATTTGGCCACTCTGCAAACGAAATTGCATTTAATTGATTTATCAAAATTATTTATTTTCAACTTGGCATAAAGGAAGAATATTCTCCAAGTTTAATTTCCCCAAGTGACATGTACACCAAACATAAGACATTTATGAGGCCTTACATGCCTCTTACATGTCCCCTTCCAAAGGTCAAACTCAACATTCATTGCAAATTTGAATTCAAATTTTCCCTCTCATGGGCACTCTTCCCAAATCTTGCACATACATCAACCAATTATCACTTGACAAGTGTCCTTCTTTCATTTGTTCAATCTTAGTCCCACATTGGTCTCTCTTCAACACTTAGCATTTTGAAAATATATAAAATAGAGGCTTCATCTCTTATCAAACCCTCCATAATTTCATCCAAAAAGCATATGCAAAGTTACTCTCCTTGAGAACTAATTTTGCTCATCATTTCCATGGCATCATCATCATCTAAGCTTATGAATCAAGGATTGGGAAAGGGTCACTAACACATGTGACACCAATCCAATATGAGATAGTTTGCATCATGTTTTCTTATGCTTTTGCTTTAGATCTTTTGCCATTTATTTGCATTTTGAATATGATGTATTATTTCATAAGGATGTTAAATATTTTGATTTGTTGTTGAAATACTAACAATTCTGTAGTTTTTATTGTTAGATTTCTAACCACATTTTGCAGATTTTAGGGTCCACAGGTATGATTTAATTTGACATGCATTCTTAGGGTCCTTTGCATGCAAGTCAAAGTGGGAGAAAAATGTAATCATGAAAATTACATATGTTACACATTTATCCTTTATGTTGACTCACTTTGGCTATGTTATCCCTCTATGTAATGACAATAGTTCAAGTGGCTTTATTCTAGCCAAGAATTGACACATAACTTGAGACTTATCTATTCCCATGTTGCTCTCATTTTTAGGAACACATTTTTTAAAAAAAAAATCCACGTTTTGTTGTCCTAGATCATATTCACAGTTACAAAAATAACCCCAACCCTTTAAAATTTAAATTCAAAGTTAGCTAGAAAAACCCTTGGAAGATAAAGTGGGTTGCCAATAGGGAGAAATAATTGTCCGTTATATTGTAGATGTAATATTGATGAAAAGAGGGCCCCTATATCCATAGTTGCTTCGTTCCTTTTCACTTTATATTACATGTATGATATGAATGCCGAGATCTTGATCTACTAGAGAGATTTGTGCTCAACCGAATCATCTCTCCTTCGGGGGTAATGTTCCTGGCTACAATTTTTAGCTTTGTTTCTTTTCCCTCCACTTGGTTGTGCACTAAATTGATGTAAAAAATGTTTCATTTGACACTTGGGAAGTTGTATAAGAGGATTGACCCGAATATATTTAGAACATCTAGTGAATACACTAAACAAACACCTTCTAACACACACGACAAAGCCTAAAAAGAATCATCCAGTGATATCAACATTGCATTAGCATTTTAGGGCATATTACATTATAGTTTGTTGTCCTTGGTTTTCTTCAAAGTCGTTAACTTAACATTCTTATCGAGGTTTGACACGAAGGAGAAACTATCCTTGTCACGTGCAACTCCCAAGCACACAAACTATATTTTTATGTGAAGTTTAGATTGAGAACATTGCGAAGCGTTGAAAGAAAACATCTAGAAATTAATAGAGATCAACTCTATGGGCCTCGTTTAGATCTACACTTGTCAGACTATTCTTGTAGTTGCAAAAGGGACCTTGACAAAAGAATGAATTTTTTTCAAATTTTCATATATTTGATTGATATGCCCTAAATTTTTGCAACATCGATGAACCACTTTAGGATACCTAATAGAATCATATTCCACACAAAGCTAATAATTAAATATTTATATATTTTTTTAATTTTTTAACATTGATTTTAACGATTCAAACTCTTATTTCAATATTTTTTAAAAACGATTAATTAATTTATCCTAAAAATTTTATGCAACAGATTCAAATAACAAAGTTTCCAGACAAATAATATAAGCCCTCGGTCATATCCATTAAAACCCTAGCAAAACAAAACAAAAACCCAATTTCAGTCCAGGCGAAAGAAAATAACTTGAGGGATTGCGAAGCAAAGAAGGCCATAATCAAGAAAATTTTGTAGGGTTTATCGAGGGTTTGAGATTTGGTGAGGTTGGAAAAGGATGAGCAGAAGTTTGGGGATTCCGGTGAAGCTGCTGCACGAAGCTGCAGGTCACGTTGTGACGGTGGAGCTGAAGAGTGGCGAGCTTTACAGAGGCAACATGATTGAATGCGAAGATAACTGGAATTGCCAGCTCGAGGGCATTACTTACACTGCCAAGGTATGTACACTCATTCCTTTTTTGTCTCTTGTTCCCTCTCATCCTTTGCGTTACATGCCTCTTTTACCCATTACATGGCTATATTTAATATTACATCTAAATGACGTAACTAGCAGATCTTGTCATGGGGTAATCCACACCATTTTCAATAATGATATGGGGACAATCAGTTCTGAAGACTTAGTTCACTGGCTTTGAAATGTTGAGAAAGTAGCATTTTTGCCCGTTGAAGCTGCACTAAACTGGCTGGTCATGCATTTTCTCTTGGATTTTTCATAAAACAAGTTTGCCCCATTTTATATAATTTCTGTTACTCATATATAAGCTAAATTACTGGTTCGTCCAGAATTTCCCCTGGATCTGGGTCTGATGACCGTGGTTCAGTCTGCTGTGGGTACTCTGGCCATTTTTCATTTAATTTTTTTTGTCCAAATGCCCATGTCATCTATGTCTGGTGCAGGTTTTTGTCCAAATCAAAGATCCCAGACATGATTGTGAATGGCAGTATAAAAGCACAAACAACTGTTAACTTACCCACATTTCCACAACAACGGTCAACGACAAGCTGGCATTTAAAAAACATGAACAGAATTGAGTATAAACTTGCAAAAAGAGCAGGCAAACCATAGGCCATGGCCAACCCTATGACTGCATAGATGTAGACAAGAGTGGGTAAACTATCCTACATACGTCTGATGGCTCAAACTTAAAGTGCCTTGTCAAAGCTGCCAAAATCTATACCCACTGCCATCTTGGTTCTCAATGATGATGTTTTGCTGGTGCTGTTTTAATTGTTATTACTACCACTGTTCTCATAATACAGCTCTCAGAGTACATTATATGCCAATGTTTTGATGGGAGATTATATGCCTTATCATTTTTACAAAAAGTCTCAGAGTATATTATCTGGTGCACTTCTTTGTAAAAAGTAATTATTACTCACTTTGTATTATTAAAACAATGCATGTAATGTCCCCTTTTTGGGATAACCCTAGATCTTCCCTAATTTATCAATTCCAAGTGATCACCTTGGGTTTGGGAATGTTTATAGTGCAAGTAGGCCCCTTCAAAACAGAGTTAGAGAATATTTACTAGATAATATTAATTGGTATATATACATATAAGGAAAACAAGAGAATATGGTTAGGGATACAACTACCTGTTAAGGCCTGCAAATATGTTAGTAGACATTTATAAATAAAGGCAACATCATTTTATAAGTATATTGAATTTTCTTTGGTTTTCCCTGATTCATTCTTCCTTGCATATAATGGTCTGATAGGGTGCCCAAGGAACCCTCTACCCTAGGCCCAAGAGCAGTACACCCCTCTTGGCCCCATGTGGCCCTTGCCATCCATATGGGGTGGTGTGCCTAGTGAGGCATCCTACCGCCGTTCCCACATACCAGAAGCATTATTGCTTAATCATATTGAGAGGTTGAGGGTGCAACTACAGTAGGGTGTCCTGGATAGTCATCCCCTCTAAGCCCAAGAGCAGTACACCCCTCTTGGCCCCATGTGGCCCTTGCCATCCATATGGGGTGGTGTACTTAGAGGGTGACCCCAACACTGTTTCCCCTCCTCGTAGGCCCTCAACTCCCCTATCATGGCTAGTTGTTTACAGTCAGATAGTATGAATATCAGTCCCTAATGTAAGCACAGATCAATTACATAATATGAATAATATAAACACACAAATTCTGTTCTTGACTGTTAAATCAATGACATAATATGAATAGTTTTGCTTAATGTAAACACACACAGATCCATCATTCGTATTAACAAATATTGATAATTCCTATTTATACATATGTGCAGACTATCACTGTCATGACCAATAAATATTGACTTATCTGCAAAGTATTCTGTGCACACAATAATTAGATATTTAAGTTTTAACCTGTTCATCTACAGACTGTATTACATTTACAGAATACTATATGAGGAACATCCTACAAAAATAATTAATATATAAATCATAGAATACAAATATGCATATGTAATTGCAGACCTTCGTATATACAGAAACAGCAAATACATAAAATATCATACCACAAGCATGATGAACTTACCACAGTCGCTGCTCCCTGTTTGTGATTGGCTCTTTAGAAAATCTGATTCCCTGCCAGAATATATATATTTCTTTCTTTCCTATTCGATGCCTTCAACCTTTCCCTGACCTCCCCTTTTATACCTGCTGTGGTGGACGAGTCTCTTTATAGAGGCGTCACTTTGTTTGATTGAACCGGTGCATACATAGGTCGGCCTCCCTTTAGGCCCGACCCTTAATTAATTTATTAATCGCTGATTTTATAGGTCGGCTGCTGTAGGGTATTTATACTTGTAAATTGCATATGTCGTCATTATTTAAGTGTTACCATGTTTAAAAGAATAATGGCAAAATTGGTAATTATAATAATGCCGAGAGGCATCTATAGTGGCATCCAAAAATCTGTGTAAAGTTTTTGAAGCTGCATTTAAAATGACAGGTAGGTGGAAGTCATGTGCAACTACAGTAGATTTGATGAAACAAAAAAATCAAATAAAAGAGATTTGATAAAACAAAAAAATCAAATCAAAGAGATTTGATGAAACAAAAAAATCAAATCAAAGAGATTTGATGAAACAAAAAAATCAAATCAAAGAGATTTGATGAAACAAAAAGAACAAATAAATAAATAAATAATAAAATTAATTCAAATATTTGCATAAACTAAAAGAACAAATAAATAAATAATATTTTTGATTGCAAAGAGAAATCAAAGATTTGATCACAAAGATAAATCAATCCAAAAAGAAAATTAGAGAATGATAACTCTCAGCGTATTTTATATATATTAATATTTAATACATGTATGCTAGTATAATTACATTTAAATCATAATTGCTCATATTTAGACTTTGATTATCTGTGTTTAAATGTATCTAAGGCTGCCATCTCTTGGGACATGACAATGCATGTTTAACTTTTTAGTGCCTTTTAAGTGTCCACACAAAGATGGCGACAACTTTTAATATTGAAGCCCATGTAATCTTATATAAATCTATGTTTGTATTAAGTTTTGTTTATTATACATTCAAATATATAGATATCTAACTTAATTTATGATTTTAGTCTAAAATATGTACATATTTATTGCTCTTTGCTTGTTTTTGTATGGATGTACCTAAAGAGCACCAAACCCAATTTTTTGTTGTACTATCATACTCAAACCTTGAACCTTGTTACTTCCAAGACTACACTTCCACAAATCTAGAAAATTCATTACCTTCAGGGCTAGGAGTATGTTGTCAAGAAGGCGGTGAAAGGCTAACGATGAGAGTGGGTAGTCTCTTGTGCACTTAAAGTATAGCTTAGACTTAGGAGGGTGTTCTTAGAGGTGTCCTTAATAGGTTTTTACATCAAACAAAATATAACATGACAATAACAATCAACAACTATACCTAAATAAATATTTGACCCCAATTATTATCAATAGCTCAAGATAAACTAGTTGCATAAAAACCTCTTATATATCTGTTTACACACTTTGCATATGCACCAATAGGTAACGATAGTATTTTAGTTTGTTAAGATGATCTTGTTTATCACTTCATACAAAGTGGCAAGGTGTTGTAGAGGAGGGCGACCGATCGCCCAGGACCCCAAGTCACGAGAGGGTCTAGAACAATAGGCTGCCCTTATCTACCTCAAGCTAACAGAATGTTTTGGGAGAGTTTAGAGGTTGAAAGGAAGAACAACTAGGTTGCAACTGTCCTTTAACAAGCCCGAGTGTTTTAGGAAGTCAGGTGAGCAAGTTTCTAGAGTCCGGACTGTGACTTAGGTAGCTCACTACTAGAGGACTACAATGCAAGACACAAACGATAGTGCAACACGTTGGCGTCTTAGTGGGGCGATTGCATCCGTACTTACAAAAAGCGTAAAGTATAGTCAGAAATCAAGAGAAACATACTAACAACCTAACAAATATGGTTTAATGCAATGACAAAAACATAAAGTAACTAAATAACATAATATTTTAGAGAATACTAAGATTAAGTCTAACTACGAAATGATGAAGAAGGGTGAGGAAAGCGCACCTTCCTACCCATGAGTAGATATCTTCAAGGTCTTCACTCGACGAACAACTTACACCACCAAAATGAGAAAATGTTGGGGTTGTGTTTAGAGGGTTGTAGTAGTCAATCCGCCACTTTGGTGTTTCCATCTCCACAGACAACCAATATAGCAACGATAGGAGAAATGTGATAAAGAAAGATATTGAAATGGAAATACCAAACAATACGTTGAACAACAATATGCTACGATATTAAAGCGATAATGCAAGAGAAAAGGAAAATGGATTGATATCACCTTCAACCACGTGCACTCAAGGCAAATGGGAGGAGTGAGCTAGCAAGCTATTGAAGATCGACGTTGCCGCAACAACAAAGAGAGTAAACCAACAAAATACCAACTTGTAGCTTCAATGGATTTAGTAGAGCTTGAGAATGTTGTGAGAAAAGTGTGAATATAGTTGCCAAGAATGTATGAGATCAAGAGAGAGTGAAAGAATGGAAGAGATAGTCATTTGAAGGGTGAAATTGGAGGCAAAAGAGCCATTCGAGGTCGATCAAGGGAGCAAAGATGTTACGCTTCATTGCCAATGGAGAATTGTAATGCCTCTACGGATTCCAAAGGTTGGAATCCTATCAGGACAGTAGCGTGCCGTGTAGATGTCCGCGCACTGCGCTTTTGTCCCAAATAGAATATCCTCCACCGACACAAAAAACAACTGCCAAGTGGATGGGAAGTGAATGAAGGACATGGAATTGCAGTATTGGACTTAATTCTCTAAGGTAAGAGGTATGTAATTGTGGAATTTGCAAGGGGTGCAAATTCACGCCATTATAGTTTGCCCCCACTTTAGCGAGCATAAGTGTTAGCGAATGCACGGTAAAGAAGAGAGAAAGCTGAGGAATGTATACCTAAACTATCGAGGGAGCAGACCGCAATTTGACACACTCAAATGCATAGGAAGAGGAGATGGCTCCACAGGTACTTGGTCTTGAGGAGAGTTGAATTAATGCGCTATAGGTCCTCAGACCTAAGAAAGGTGAATAAAAAGCTCTGTAGGTGCTCTATCCTATAGAGGGGGTGCCACAAGTGCTCGGTCCTGAGGGAGGCCAAATGTGAGAGGCTTCGCAGAGTTTGATAGGCCCTTACAGGTGCTCAATCTTGCAAGGCAAGCTCGAGGTGCTTGGTCCTCCAAGCTTGATTGAAAAAGCAGCTTCACAGGTGCTCGATCCTACAAAGCAACATGTTAATCCATAGACTA